>JAPKLW010003484.1:318-40754 GCA_026898455.1 Plectranthus barbatus
GACACCCCCCTTCGATCAATACGGAGGTTCTGAAGCAGCAGTCAGTTTGCAGCATTCTCGGTCGACACAGAGGAATGCAGGGGCTGAAAAATCAAAGAAGCAAGTCGATCCTACTCCACCGATGCCTTTCCCTCAGAGGTTTGCAAAGAAAAAGGAGGACTCAAAGTTTGCTCGCTTTGTGGAGAATGTCAAGAAGGTCAACATCAACATTCCATTGATCGAGGCTCTCCGCGAGATTCCTGACTACATGAAGTTCTTGATGAAGCTGATGAGCGAGGAAAAGCTGGTAATTGAAAATGAAACTATTCCTATTCATGAGAATTATAGTCTTCTTTTGCAGATTCAGATTCCAATGAAGAGATCTGATCCGAGGTGTTTCTCCATTCCGATCGAGATTGGGGGAAGAGAGTTTCGCAACATTCTCTGGGACACATAGGAAAGTATCAACTTGATGCCCTACTCAGTGTACCAGAAGTTGCAGATAGGTGAGATGAGGCAAACCACAATTACTCTTCAGATGGCAAACCATTCAATTTCTCGGCCAAAGGAAGTTGTGGAAGACGTTTTGATTCGAATTGGCCACCTGATCTTCCCTGCCGACTTTGTGGTCTTGGAGATGAAAGAAGAGCATGAGATGCCGATGATTCTTGGATGATAATTTTTGAAAACCAGTGGAGCTCTAATTGACTATAGAGGTGGAGAGATAACATTAAGAGGCAACGATGAGATGATCACCTTTGTAATCGATAAAAGTCAGAAAAAAGCAGCATGCAACAACATCTCTACCTCATGCAAGGAAGAGGATGAAGAGGTTGTCGAGATCGAAGAGTGCGAGGAAACGGGATAGCAAAATTCCCAGTTACACCATCTCCTCCCGAGCTCACTACTGTCATTCGTGATCGGATGGTTTACATGATAGATGCAAGGAGGCGGCGAGTCTGGACCCGACCACCTTGGTGAGGAAAAGCATCGTCGAGCCATGACAATAACTAAGGCATTGAATGGGAGGTAACCCATTGTTTTACTTGTTTTTTATGTTTTTTCTTAATTTTCGTGTGTTTTCTGTTTTTGTTTTCCTCTAAAAATAAAATAAAAATTCGGAGCTCTGTATCAATTGACACACAGGGTGTCGATCAACATGGAGGCAATCAACAGAGCACTCTTTCGACCAAGGAAGGGGTCGACAAGAAGTCTCTATGTCGATCGACAACCCTTCTGTTGATCGTCACAGAGTTCTAGCAGCTAAAAGTTTATGTCGCTCGAGTTCTGCAGCCTCCGAGGGATAAGAAAGTTGGTGTCTGAGATCAATATTGAGGTACAGTTTCAATCCTAGTATGATTTTCTAACTTATTCCTCTGTCAATTGAATAATTTTGGGGGGAGGAAGACTTGGAATTGAAATTATTTATTTCCCTTTTACTTAACGCTTTCAGTTTATTTAAATTTATGTCTAGTTTAATTTTTTTTTGCATAATCTTTTGCATAGTTTGAATAAGTTGTGATTTTGTGAGAAGATTTGCGTAGCTATGATATAACCCTAGCAAGAATGCGAGATTTGAATCGATTGACTTTTGTATGCATTGATTGTGATAGTGGTTGAGAATGCCCATGAATGTAGAAAATTGCATGATTACATTTTTTGAAACTTGCATTGGCATAATGTTGATGATGATTTGATGTTTACTATGGAAGAATTATTGTCCCAAGTGTGAGATTTGAGCTTTAATTCGATTGTGAGTGTGTCTACATTATTGAGTATATCTAGAACTTGCTTTGTTTCTGTTTCGAGATCTCTACTGTGCACAGGTTTAGGAAATGATTTTAGGCCATCTATGTTTAGCCTATATATCACATACATTGTCCTAATTTGAACATTTATCTTTAGTCAGCCCTTTTGAGCCTATGTGCTTTTCTTTCTTTGTCTATGAGTTGGAAAAATGATAGGAGAATCAACTCTGGTCTATGAGAGTGGGTATGAGAGTTGTTTGAGAAAGATAAGACATTTTTAGAAGGGTGAAAACAACAAAAAAAGGTTGGGCTCTAAAAAAAGAGAGAGAAAAAGAAAAAAAAATTGTATATGTATTTGTTTATCCTTATAAGCTCAATTTCTTCAAATAGACTTAGGAGAAGAACATAAAAGGATGCATGTGAAAGAAAAAAAAAAGAAGAAAAGTGAGTGAAAAGAAAAATAAAATTGAATAAAAGAGCTTTAGTTGATGTTGAATATTATAAGAGATGGGTGGATGTCGATAAACGGTGGTCTAGATTGGTTGAGGTGCGCAACTCAATTGATTTTAGTCACTTGGTCGTATATTTCCCTACCTTTCACTAAAAAGACTACGTTACAACCTTGAATAAAGTCCTTTCTGATCTTAGACTTGTGTACACATATTTGCAGTGGAGATTTAGAATATTTGCAAGCCTATGGTAGAACTTGATTTGCATGACTTGTGTGATCTCATATTATCTTACAAACTTGAGTGAATGAGTGAAACACTTCCCTTGTGAGTCATCCGTGGTTTACTGATTTTTGATTCCTACAAAGTGTTGGTGTTATGTGGATCCTCGAGTTTGATTGTGATGAATCTTGTGAGGCAGTGCACTTCTCATCTGCTTGAACCTTCAGTTCATTATTTTGTTGATTGAGGACAATCAAGTGTTTAAGTTTGGGGGGTTGATAAGCTCATATTTTACCTCACTTATCACGTTGTTTCCTTAATTGTTTCTTGTATTTGCATTGGTTTTAGTTTAATATCGAGCATGAGCTATTTATAGAGGATATTACGCTTACCGTGCTGAGTTTTGTAGGGTTTTGGGTACAAAAGAGATGGAATGGTGAGAAGATGAACAAAATACGAAAAATCTGCAAAAAATACATCTGTATCGGTCGACAAGTGTGTCAACCGATACAGAGGACATGAAGGAGTCGAGTGTTGTTGTTGTGTGCGAAACACACTAGTGCAAGAGTACACTATCACAAGTAATATAAAACGGAGTATTCTCCGACTATCGATCCACATCGAAGGGATTAAGGTGCACAAATAGTCGAACTTGATATAATTGATGAGAAAAAATAAGGTGGTTTTTTAATTAATCTAGGCATGATTTAAATGGAAAAATAACAAAGTTATATAAACATGGGGTGCAGAAAACAGGGGAAGATGATACGAACAAACTTGACAAATTCTTTAATAATTAGATCGAAAAGACCTAGGAAATGGAATCAACTTGCTTCAGCATCGCAACAACATAGAGGAAAAGTTTCTACCAAAATTAATGTTCTCAACTAGATTTCCCAAAATAGGTGAGATAGCTTTTCCTAATTCAAATTAACATATTCCTATGCCCAATTTTAAACTAGGATCAGCACCAAATGAAACTCTCATATTCATTTTAGCAAACACAAATTCACATATTCCTATGCATTTATTGTGTAGCATTCAAAGTTTTTACTCTTAATCCTAATTTTCCCAAACCAAGATTAAGCATGAATCAGCAACCACAAGTTCCCACAAGAGCTGCAAATTAGAAAACTAAACCTCAAAATGCTTGAAAACTCCATACTAACAGTTAGTGCCTTGCATATAATTTTAACACAAACAAGAAATATCCATAGCCCAAGTCAAGGTGAAATTAGTTCATAACTAAAAATAAATAAACTAAAAACAGAGTTTGATCATGTAAATTCATGATTTGATCCTAGAAATCACAAGATAGAAGAGGATGTGTGGGAATCTCCCTAGATAGGTTAATGCTGGAACATGATCCCTCTCTGCTGCAGCTCCTAGCCCTCCAAGGTTCAGCTGAAGCTTTAACCTATGTGTTCTTCTTCCTTGAGCTCCTTCTTCAACAATGGTGATTTTCCAGAAAATAAATGACGAGCCCCCCACTCTGAAATTACAAAATAGATGAGAATAGATGGAGATTCTCTAGATAAGCTGATGCTGGAGTGATAAGTTGATATTTTTACCAACTTATCTATTGTTTCTTTATCTATTTTGGTGATGTTTGAATCGTTTTTAGTGTCTTTTTGAGCATACATTGGCTTTTGTGCTTTTTATGGTGTGTTTGATGAATCATGCAGGTTTTTGGATGAAAATCGGAGGATTTTGGAAACTTGTTCGCCATAGCTTCAGAGAAGATCGACGAAAGAACTTGAAGAGATCGACGCAGGAGTGCTGAAGCAGGACCACCGTCGATCGACGGCAACCGGCCATCGATCGACGCTGCTTTGTCCTTCCCGTCGATCGACGAAGGATTGGCCATTGATCGACGGAGTGTCGCGGGGCAGATCATATCTTTTCTATTTTCTGATGATAAACACATATCTAACTCCTAGATATGGTAGAATTCATCCATAACATCTATAAAAAGGCTGAAGAATTCGAAAATCAAGAAGGAGAGCAAGAGAGCAAGAGAGAAGGAGAGCTAGAGAGAAGAGAATTAAATTGAGAGAAACATCACAAGGAAGAAAAAGAAGAAGATCATTGGGTTGGAGATTGAATCTCTTGGGAAGATTCAGCTTTCCTTTTCATCTTTTCTTTTCTTTTTCATTGTCTATGATGATTAAGATTAGAATTATGTGTAACTAATTGTCTTATCAGATTCTAAGTTTTCAAACTATCGATGTATGCATGTTTTGATTAATTGAAGTTATTTTTCCTTTCCCTCATAGTTTGTGAAATCTGGTTTTATTCTTAATCTTGAGTATGTTGGCCACAAACTTAGGATTACTAGTTGGAAATTAGAGACGTAACTGTAATAGTTTTCAATCGAAAGAGATTTTCACAATATAATTTGATTTCTTGTCGTAACTGAAGGAAATAGATTGTAGGAATAAATCCGTAGAACTTTAGGAGTTAGTTAATTAATCTTGAGACCGACAGGAGATAGATAATTAATTAATCTACTTTATGAATTGTCCAGCAAAGAAGTTCATAATAGCTTTCTGATGTTCCACTGTGTAGAGGAATTAAAATTGGAAAATAATCAATTTGTTTATGCATGTCATACTTGATAGGGAGAAAATTCTAGAATCTGTATAGGGAGAAAATTCTAGAATCTGTACTTCTTATCCATTAGGTTTTCCAAAGTAAATTTATTTTCAAAATTGTTTTCTTGAGATAATTAAATTTAAAAACCCTTTATTTTTAATTTTACCTATCCAGTACTTTAAGAACTCTTAAGTTAGTACTTAGAATTTTTTGTTGTTCCTTTCCTCATGGGATCGATATATTAATTTGCCACTATATTATTAGCTTTGCTAAGTCGCGGGTTAAAAATATACGCAATCAAATTTTGGCGCCGTTGTCGGGGAAAGGACAGAATTGTCCTACTATTAACTTTGTGATTAGAGTACTGATTTAGGCTGTAACATCTTGTAAATAATCATTTTTTTATTCAGTACGAAGGGCCGTCGATCGACGCCCACATCAGCATCGATCGACGCCTTCGTTGTTTTATAGTTTTCAATTTTATTTTGTTCGTTTTGGTTAATCCGCAGTGCCATCTCACAAACTACTTTACTGTACAGGTAGTGCATGAGTACAAGAGCGCGAGCGAAGGATCCGCTTTATTACTATCCGGACATCGAAGCCACATGCAGAAAAATCCGAAAGAATAAGCGCGCCCAAGAAGGCTCAAGTAATCAGGCAATGGCAGACGAAGTACCGCAACCTAATAACATGCCACAACAACCGATTGTACAGCCACCACCACCACAAGGACTAACCTTGGAAGAGCAGACTGCTCTGGTCAAAGAAATCCAAGCCATGAGGGAACAGATGCAACAATTGATCCTAGACCGAGACAGGGGGAGAAACAACAAAAACCCTCGGTTCGGTCTTCGGAATCCACTATTTGAGGATCAACCTGAGGATGAAGATGACGAGGACCAGGATCCTCCTGATGACTCAGATGATGATGAGGAAGACGAAGAAGCCATGCAGAAGAGGTATCGACCTCAGTTCAAAGAAACCGACTTCAGAATCGGAATTAATGCAAATAATTTCGAGTTGAAGACTGGACTAGTGCAGATGGTTCAACATAATCAGTTCGGCGGAAGGGCTACTGAGGATCCATATGCCCACCTAGACAAATTTCTGATGCTCTGCAATACCGTCAAGATTGGAGGGGTCAGTAAAAGTGCCATCCGAATGCGTCTGTTCGCATTCTCACTGCGGGATAAGGCACAGTCTTGGTTTACAGCACTGGACAAGGGGAAGATCAGAACATGGACCAAACTACGGAATGAGTTCCTCGAGAACTTCTTCCCCCCAAACGTCATCAGACAAAGAAGGAAGGAAATCATTCGGTTTGCTCAAAGACCGGATGAGAGTTTCTATGAAGCGTGGGAACGCTACAAAGAACTACTCAGAGCCTGTCCCGGACATGGTCTACCCCCAGGTGAACAAGCCAAGGCATTCTATGAAGGCTTAAATGAAAGGACTCTTGAGTTGGTAGACACCACACTGGGGGATACCATCATGACAAAGAGCGGAAAGAAGGCCATGGAGTTCTTCCAAAAGATGGCCAACAACAATCAACGCTGGTCCTCAAGCAGACATAGACCCGTCAAAGCTGTCAAAAAAGTAGTGGAAAAGAAAGCTGCAGAAGAGCCTGACTTGGTTGCTGAAGTCAAGAAGCTTCGAGAGGAGTTCGCTTCCTTGAAGCAAGATAAGGCAGTAGCTGTAGTGGAGCCTGTACAGCCTCCCCCTGAAGGAGAACAAGCTGATGTGAATTTTGTTCAGAGGGGTGGTTACCAGAACAATAACTACCGTGGAGGTTACCAGCAGCAAAACCAGCACTACAACTACAATCACGCTAGGAACCACCCTGGGTTCTCCTACGCGAATCCTCAAGCTGCTGAACAATCACCTCCTGGATTTGCCGTACAAGACGGGGTAGTGGTCGACAAGAAGAAGCCAAATCTCGAGGAGATTTTGGCCAAATTCATGGAAGGATCCACTAGCAAGGTGAGTAAACTGGAGCATGAGATCTCTGGTGAATACCAAGGTAGAACAGGTGCAGAAGCACGTCCAGATAATAGAAACTCAAGTCAGCCAGATCGCTGATGCTCTCCGAGCACAACATAAACCGGGGCAACTTCCAAGCAACACACAGGTTAACCCCAAGAATTAGAATCAGAGAAATCAAGTGAATGCTATTACTCTGAGAGGGGGGAAATCCTATGAAGGGCCACAGAAAGCAAGGGTTGAATTGAAGGAGAATGAAGATGTCGAACAGGCCGACGACGAATCACCGTCAATCGACGGCGATCAATCGTCGATCGATGCCAAAAAAGAAGGGTCGCCGATCGACGAGCACACCCAGCGTCGATCGATGCCTGCTCCAGCTCCGCCTCCGAAAAAGCTGCCCTTGCCGTATCCGCAGCGGTTCGCCAAAACTAAGATAAATGAAAGGTATGCACGCTTCCTCGAAAACATGAAGAAAGTACATATCAATATTCCTCTAGTTGAAGCACTCCAAGAGATGCCGGGATACATCAAGTTTCTGAAAGACATGGTCTCTCAGAAGCGACTCTTCATGAAACACGAGACGGTAAATCTCTTTGAAGAATGCAGTGCCATCATACAGAAAAAGATGCCAGTCAAACGAGAGGATCCAGGTTCATTCACGATTTCTTGTGTCATCGGTGGAGAAACCTTCGGAAAAGTTCTCTGTGACTCTGGCGCCTCCATCAACTTGATGCCACTGTCAATTTTCAAGAGATTGGAAATCGGGAATATCAAGCCGACAACCATCACCTTACAGATGGCCGACCGATCGGTGTCCTATCCAATAGGTATAGTGGAAGATGTGCTTGTAAAATTGAAAGATTTCATAATTCCCGCCGACTTCGTGGTGCTTGACATGGAAGAAGATCGGAACATCCCTTTAATTCTGGGAAGACCGTTCCTGAAAACCGGTGGGGCTCTGATTGATATTCGAGACGACAAACTGACATTCAGAGTAAACAATGAGTCAGTGACTTTCTCTATATATAAGGTGATGCAGAAACACAATGAGGGTAGCTACCAAGAGGAATGCCATATGATCGACTGCTTCAGCCCAGTATTCTCCTCTCCATTCGCCTCTCTCAAAGGTGAGCCGGATTTTTTGGAGAACTGCCTACAGCACTCACTCTTCTCGTCGTCAAATCTAGAGGAAGCAGAAGGAGAGATCGTGGATCTAGTGATGGAACTGGATGTGTTTGAGGAATTAACTCGAGAGAAGGAGACAAAAAGAGAACCACTGCCAGGACAATTTTGCCCGAAACATCGAGACAGCAAGTCACCGTCGATCGACGATGAAGGATCGTCGATCGACGGCAACTTCAGACCTCTATCGATCGATGGTGGGTCAGCGTCAATCGACACCCGAGCAGCAGTAACCCAGAAGTTTTCTTTGACAGAAACAGCGAGAAGTGGAAAAATGATTTCAGCTATAGAGTCATCGTCGATCGACGGAAAGCCAGCGTCAATCGACGCTCCCTTTTGCAAGCCGAAGTCTAACTCCGATCCGCCAAATCTGGAACTCAAACCTCTCCCGACACATCTCAGGTACGCATTTCTGGGACCAAATGATACTTACCCTGTTATTGTTTCTGCCTACTTGACACAGGGGGAGTTGGAGAAGTTACTGCGAGTCCTACGGCAGTACAAAAGCGCCATTGGATGGACATTGGGAGACATAAAAGGGATCAGCCCCTCGCTTTGCATGCACAAGATCATTCTCGAGGAGAATGCTGCACCAAAAAGACAAGCACAGCAGTGGTTGAACCCCATCATGCAAGAAGTTGTGAAGAAGGAGGTTCTCAAGCTTCTTGACCATGGGATGATCTACCCAATCTCCGACAGCAAATGGGTGACCCCTACACAAGTTGTAGCAAAGAAAGAAGGGATGCAGATAGTAAAGAATGACGATGGAGAAGAAGTGGCGACAAGATCCGTCACGGGTTGGCGATTCTGCATAGATTATCGGGCATTGAATACCGCTACGTGCAAGGATCACTTTCCTCTTCCCTTCAATGATCAGATGCTTGATCGTTTATCTTGTTACCCTTTCTATTGTTTTCTTGATGGTTATTCAGGGTACAACCAGATAGTTGTGGCGCCGGAAGATCAGCACAAGACCGCATTCACATGCCCTTATGGAGTTTTCGCCTACAGACGGATACCATTCGGACTGTGCAATGCACCGGCTACTTTCCAGAGATGCATGATGGCAATCTTCCACGATCTGATCGAAGATGTCATGGAGGTATTTATGGACGATTTTTCTATGTTTGGTAGTTCATTTGATGTTTGCTTGCAGAATCTAGCTACCGTACTGGAAAGATGCACCGAGACAAACCTCTGCCTCAACTGGGAGAAGTGCCACTTCATGGTGCAAGAAGGGATTGTGCTAGAACACCGAGTATCAGCCGAAGGACTAGAGGTTGATCGAGCGAAAGTAGCTGCGATAGAAAAGATGCCGCCACCAACGAATGTCAAAGCGGTGAGAAGTTTCCTTGGACATGCAGGGTTCTACAGAAGGTTCATCAAGGACTTTTCAAAGATCTCACGGCCGTTGTGTAATCTACTAGAGAAGGATGTCTCTTTCATCTTCGACGAGGACTGCATGCAAGCCTTCGAGAAGTTGAAAGCAGCCCTCGTGACTGCTCCAGTGCTTACTTCTCCAGATTGGAGCGAGCCTTTCATCCTGATGTGCGACGCCAGCGACTATGTCGTTGGAGCAGCCTTGGGGCAATTGAAAGGAAAGCTCTTCCATGTGATTCACTACGCCAGCAAGAGCATGAACCCGGCCCAGTGTAACTACACCACCACTGAGAAAGAAATGCTAGCAGTGGTATATGCCTTCGACAAGTTCCGGTCCTATCTGATAGGATCCAAAACTTTTGTCTACACCGACCACGCATCTATCAAGTACCTGTTCGCCAAGAAAGATGCGAAGCCGAGGCTGATAAGATGGATCCTGCTGCTCCAAGAGTTTGACCTGGAGATCAAGGATAGAAAGGGAAGTGAGAACGTGATTGCTGACCATCTTTCAAGACTCGAGCCACCAGCTGAAGGAGATGATCAGGAACTAAGGATCCGAGAGACCTTCCCGGATGAGCAAATCTGTGCCCTAAGGAATCTGAGAGAGATGTACGAGTCAAAGACTCCATGGTATGCAGACTTCGCCAATTACTTGGTGGGCGGCGTACTTCCACCAGACTCCTCTCCTTATGCAAAGAAAAAGTTCCTCCACGATGTCAAATTCTATTATTGGGAGGACCCTTATCTTTGGAGGAGATGCGCAAATGGGATTATCTGGCGTTGCGTGCCTCAGTCAGAGTGGCATCAGATCTTCGCTGCCTGTCATTCAGCTCCTAGCGGTGGCCACCATTCGGCCAATCGGACGGCATTCAAGATCCTCGCGAGCGGATTCTACTGGCCTTCCATCTACGAGTTCTGTCGATGATGGATTACAAGCTGTGATCGCTGCCAGAGAACCGGCAACATCTCGTGTAGGGATGAGATGCCCCAAACGCCTGTGGTCGAAGTTGAGATATTTGATGTGTGGGGATCGACTTCATGGGACCATTCCCGCCATCTCATGGTTTCTCCTATATCCTGCTCGCGGTGGACTATGTATCAAGATGGGTTGAAGCAGTTCCAACAGCTGCCAACGATTCAAAAGCAGTCATCAAATTTCTTCAGAAACTCATGACACGATTCGGCACACCAAGAGCCCTGGTGAGTGATGGGGGGTCTCATTTTTGTAACAAATGGCTTGCCTCTCTTCTTTGCAGGTATAGAGTCAAGCACCGCGTTACTACCCCCTACCATCCTCAAGGGAACGGGCTGACTGAACTCTCCAACAGAGAGATCAAACAAATATTGGAGAAGAAGGTGAAGCAGCGGAAGGATTGGGTTGTGAAGCTCGATGATGCTCTTTGGGCATACCGCACTGCTTACAAGACTCCCATAGGGACCTCTCCTTATCAGCTTATCTTCGGAAAAGCATGCCATCTCCCCGTGGAGATGGAGCACAAGGCTTGGAGAGCTGTGAAAGAGTTGAATCTAGACTGGAAGATGGCTGCATCAGAACGTGCCTTGGCGCTGAATGAACTGGAAGATTTTCGAGACGAGGCCTACGAGAACAGCATCATCTACAAGAGACGAGCAAAAAGGTTCCACGACAGAGGAATCCGCCCACGCGTCTTTGGTCCGGGTGACAAAGTTCTCTTATTCAAATCTCGACTTCACTGCATGCCCGGGAAGCTGCAGTCAAAGTGGGCAGGGCCATATACTGTCGCACGCCAATTTCGCAACAGTGTAGTCGAACTAGCTGGCCAAGATGGAAGGAACTTCACAGTAAACGAAAATAATTTAAAGCTGTACTACACCCCACTCGACATCTGCGTGGTGGAGAAGTACTATCTCAACCGTCCGTAGGGAAAATAGGTATCGTCGAACTAACGACGTTAAACCAAGCACTTGTTGGGAGGTAACCCAACAATTTTCATTTTTCTTTATTTTTTTCAGTTTTTTTTCAATTTCCAAAGTCAGGGTCCCGTCGATCGACGGAGGAAGTCCCGCTGATCGACGAAAGTTTTCAGGACCCGTCGATCGATGATGCAGTCATCGTCGATCAACGCTACATGCACCGTTGATCGACGGAAAATTCCTGCGAAAAAAAATTGATTTTAGCGTCGATCGACGATCGCAATTCAGAGGCGTGGGGCAGAGAGTTATAAAATGGGATTCTCATCCCATTTTCAAACACAAACACACACGCACGCACCCTCTCAACCCGAAACATCCACGGTTCGATTTTTTCTCCAAAACTCGCAAAATCCATGCAAGGTACGTATCCTAGACTAATCCTCTACGATTAATTAACAATTTTTGCATGATTTGAGCATGATTTTTGTAAATTTTGGCCTTGGAACCCTTATTTCAATTTCTTGCTCATGTGTCGATTTCATTGCAAATTTTGCTCATTGGTCGATATGTATGATAGTCTTAGTCGATATATGTGCTTTTTGTGAATTCGTATCCGTTGGAATTGCCCGATTTTGATGGTAGCAAGTTTGGGGGAAATCCTTGATTTGGGGGAAAATTTTGATTTTTCATTTTTAAGGATAATCGTTGAATTGGGGATGTATATTGGTTGTTTGGGATTTGAATTGCATATATTTGAAGTCAATTTTGCATGGGTAGAAGCACGTTAGGCTTAATTACGAATTTTGTTCGATAATTTTGTGCTTGGGAATTGTTTGATGATTGTTGGATATTTGCTAACAATTCCTTATCTACCCTTGCAGCAAAAATGACTGATTCACCGACTTTCACCACCCAAGAGGCCATGGAGCGCTATCATAGGTTCGGGGGTAGGAAGTACACCATCAAGCAGACGATGTACCCCTGCCTAAGGACGATGAAGAAACTCGGCATCCGTGAGGATGTTCTGACCATGCTGGAAAGGGTTGGATGGAGGACCTGGATGACACGGCGATGGCCGACTTACCCATCGCTCGTGCTGGAGTTTTTAGCTACCCTTGAGGTGTTCGAGGTCCAGCCGGAGTCCGAGCCCACCTCCATCAGATTCCAACTGAACAATGAGAGCCACATTCTTCTGAGGGACGTCCTCGACAAGATATGGGGAGTCCCAATTGACGGCACTGGCACCCCTACGGCGAGCTTCAACAATGTCAAATTTTGGAGGCTGATTGCAGCCGATGCCCCAGCTGATCCAAACCTCTTCGACGTCGCCAACCTGAAGGCGTCTTCCATCGACAACCCCGTGTTTCGTTACCTTCAGTGATGCATGAGGGTGTCCATCTCAGGACGACACGAGAGTACCAAGGTGAGAGTGGGGGAACTCTACGCCTTGTCCTGCTTCCTCACTGGAGACCACTTCTGCTTCGCCGCCCTCATCATGGACCACTGGAGGCACCAGCTCAAGGCCACCAAGGGCAACATTTGGAGTGGGGGATTGATCACCCCGATTTCTGAGCATCTGGAGATCGACTTTTCCGACCTCGAGGTACTTCAGGACGAGAAGGGATTGGGCACCGAGCTCTTAGTTCGGATGCAGGTTCTTCTACCCCGCGAGGGTGGATGGCTCTTGAAGATGTCGAACGGGGACAATTTCCCATTGCCGCAGCCGGACCTCACCCGAGTCACCGTTAATCACTTCCGTGATAATTGGTTGATGAGTTCCCCCGCCCACTTGGCAATCATGGTCGGAGCCCGTGGAGGAGCAGGCACGTCCAGAGTCATTCACCGATTAGAGGCACAGGCCGGACAGGGACAGTCTGATATCCCATCACAGCAGGGGATGGGGGATGATGCGCACGTGCAGCAGCACGTAGGAGTTGAGGATGCAACGCCCGGATGGACAGGTGGGGCGTCGACCAGTCACTACCCCGGAGAGTCTTCCTCTTCCGGAGTTGACTTGGCGACCCTCTACCTCTACATGCAGCAGCAGGCAGCCTTGCAGGCGACGGAGCGGCAGCTTCAGGGCCAATTTTGCCAGCACGTGACCACGAGGCTTGACACACTCGAGGATCAGATGCAGAGACCGCTCCGGACCACCGAGCCAGACTCCACCTACGTTCGTTGCCAGCGAGAGCGTCGGACCCGCAGGCGGTTACTTGCCGATGATGCCGCCCCGGATGCAGAGATGGATGACGCCCTGGAGGATGAGTGAGGTATAGTTTCTCTTTTCCTATCTAACTTGTAAACTTGTCCACTCCTCGGAGTGAAACAAGTTTGGGGGGATGATGATCGGAAAAGGGAAACATTTTTGTTTGTTTGTTTGTATTCCACTCACTACTTTTTATTTATTTTTGTTTTCGTTTTCTTTTGTGTTTGCATCTTCAAATTATCACCTTCCTTGTTTTTTTTTTGCCTCAATGTGAATAATTGATCTCTGCAAGGATTTTTCTTCAGAACTAGTACTACACTGAATTTTGATTTGTGGTATTTATTATGATAGGAAAGTCTAGACAATTTTTTAGGAGCTTTTGAACATAGGACAGTCGGAACTTTGGATTGTGCTGGTATTGAAAATATGATTTATCTTCTCCTTGAAATTGTGATTGTTGATTGGGACTTGAGATATTTGTGAAATAAGCATGATAATCTATGTGATAGAGTAGCCGATGATAGGAGTCTTTTTATTTGATAAGTTGAGCTTTGAAGTATAAATTATTGCATGAAAACTGATTAACGTTGGATGATTTTTGAGGAGAACAAAATTCAGCCCTGAGAAAATTTGTGCCTATCTTTCTTTTGTTGAGTGTCAGGATTAATGATTTATTTCCTAGAATTTGACTTATTTCTCTCTTAAGATTGCATTAAGTGTGGTAATAGAGTGAATATGATTTTAGGCAAGTTCTTTCATAGCCATCTCCCATACACTAACCTGGAATTTCCACTTGTAACCCCTTTGAGCCTAGAATGAAAATTTCTTTGATTAGAAGGGTTGAGGAACTGAAAATAGTGAAATATTTGGAACAAAAGCCAATGTATGCTCATAAACTTCTTTCTCATCTGCTTGAACCTTCAGTTCATTATTTTGTTGATTGAGAACAATCAAGTGTTTAAGTTTGGGGGGTTGACAAGCTCATATTTTACCTCACTTATCACGTTGTTTTCTTAATTGTTTCTTGTATTTGCATTGTTTTAGGTTAATATCGAGCATGAGCTATTTATAGAGGATATTACGCTTACCGTGCTGAGTTTTGTAGGGTTTTGGGTACAAAAGAGATGGAATGGTGAGAAGATGAACAAAATATGAAAAATCTGCCAAAAATACATCTGTATCGGTCGACAAGTGTGTCAACCGAAACAGAGGACATGAAGGAGTCGAGTGTTGCTGTTGTGTGCGAAACACACTAGTGCAAGAGTACACTATCACAAGTAATATAAAATAGAGTATTCTCCGACTATCAATCCACATCGAAGGGATTAAGGTGCACAAATAGTCGAACTTGATTTAATTGATGAGAGAAAATAAGGTGGTTTTTTAATTAATCTAGGCATGATTTAAACGGAAAAATAACAAAGTTATATAAACATGGGCTGCAGAAAACAGGGGAAGATGATACGAACAAACTTGACAAATTCTTTAATAATTAGATCGAAAAGACCTAGGAAATGGAATCAACTTGCTTCAGCATCGCAACAACATAGAGGAAAAGTTTCTACAAAAATTAATGTTCTCAACTAGATTTCCCAAAATAGATGAGATAGCTTTTCCTAATTCAAATTAACATATTCCTATGCCCAATTTTAAACAAGGATCAGCACCAAATGAAACGCTCATATTCATTTTAGCAAACACAAATTCACATATTCCTATGCATTTATTGTGTAGCATTCAAAGTTTTTACTCTTAATCCTAATTTTCCCAAACCAAGATTAAGCATGAATCAGCAACCACAAGTTCCCACATGAGCTGCAAATTAGAAAACTAAACCTCAAAATGCTCGAAAACTCCATACTAACAGTTAGTGCCTTGCATATAATTTTAACACAAACAAGAAATATCCATAGCCCAAGTCAAGGTGAAATTAGTTCATAACTAAAAATAAATAAACTAAAACAGAGTTTGATCATGTAAATTCATGATTTGATCCTAGAAATCACAAGATAGAAGAGGATGTGTGGGAATCTCCCTAGATAGGTTAATGCTGGAACATGATCCCTCTCTGCTGCAGCTCCTAGCCCTCCAAGGTTCAGCTGAAGCTTTAACCTATGTGTTCTTCTTCCTTGAGCTCCTTCTTCAACAATGGTGATTTTCCAGAAAATAAATGACAAACCCACTTCTCTGAAATTACAAAATAGATGAGAATAGATGGAGATTCTCTAGATAAGCTGATGCTGGAGTGATAAGTTGATATTTTTACCAACTTATCTATTGTTTCTTTATCTATTTTGGTGATGTTTGAATCGTTTTTAGTGTCTTTTTGAGCATACATTGGCTTTTGTGCTTTTTATGGTGTGTTTGATGAATCATGCAGGTTTTTGGATGAAAATCGGAGGATTTTGGAAACTTTTTTGCCATAGCTTCAGAGAAGATCGACGAAAGAACTCGAAGAGATCGACGCAGGAGTGCTGAAGCAGGACCACCGTCGATCGACGCCAACCGGTCGTTGATCGATGCTGCTTTGTCCTTCCCGTCGATCGACGGAGTGTCGCGGGGCAGATCATATCTTTTCTGTTTTCTGAAGATAAACACATATCTAACTCCTAGATATGGTAGAATTCATCCACAACATCTATAAAAAGGCTGAAGAATTCGAAAATCAAGAAGGAGAGCAAGAGAGCAAGAGAGCAGGAGAGCTAGAGAGAAGAGAATTAAATTGAGAGAAACATCACAAGGAAGAAGAAGAAGAAGATCATTGGGTTGAAGATTGAATCTCTTGGGAAGATTCAGCTTTCCTTTTCATCTTTTCTTTTCTTGTTCATTGTCTATGATGATTAAGATTAGAATTATGTGTAACTAATTGTCTTCTCAGATTCTAGGTTTTCAAACTATCGACGTATGCATGTTTTGATTAATTGAAGTTATTTTTCCTTTCCCTCACAGTTTGTGAAATCTGGTTTTATTCTTAATCTTGAGTATGTTGGCCACAAACTTAGGATTACTAGTTGGAAATTAGAGACGTAACTGTAATAGTTTTCAATCGAAAGAGATTTTCACAATATAATTTGATTTCTTGTCGTAACTGAAGGAAATAGATTGTAGGAATAAATCCGTAGAACTTTAGGAGTTAGTTAATTAATCTTGAGACCGACAGGAGATAGATAATTAATTAATCTACTTTATGAATTGTCCAACAAAGAAGTTCATAATAGCTTTCTGATGTTCCACTGTGTAGAGGAATTAAAATTGGAAAATAATCAATTTGTTTATGCATGTCATACTTGATAGGGAGAAAAGTCTAGAATCTGTACTTCTTATCCATTAGGTTTTCCAAAGTAAATTTATTTTCAAAATTGTTTTCTTGAGATAATTAAATTTCAAAACCCTTTATTTTTATTTTTACCTATCCAGTACTTTAAGAACTCTTAAGTTAGTATTTAGGATTTTTCGTTGTTCCTTTCCTCGTGGGATCGATAATTTAATTTGCCGCTATATTATTAGCTTTGCTAAGTCGCGGGTTAAAAATGTACGCGATCATGGAGCGCAGGATTCCTTTCTATACAACCCAGCTTCATGCTTTCTCTCTCAAGCTATGCTCCTTTCTATCTCTACGAATGGAGAAGATGAAGCTGTGAAAATGCAAAATGGGGCTGCCCTCCTTTGTCTCTCTTCTCAAGCTATAATACCCCTCCAAATTAGGTTTCCCTTTTTGAGTATGTTTCCAAATACACCCTTACTTGGATGACATGGATTTTCTCAATTTTTAGCTTCCAAATCAGGAAAATAGCTTTCCTCCACGTCACAGCTACTATTGTTGTCCCTTGACTCGTCTTTGACCAAATTTTGCTCAGCCCTCCATGCTACAGCATCACTTCTCATGCTTCGGCACAGACCTATGAATAGAATTTTCCTGCATGGGTTTTTAAGTCCAAATCCTCCAAAAACAACATTATTTAGTCTAAAATGCTAAATAAACATAAAAAGACACTAACACCTAAATACTAGACCAAATGCACGAATAATGAACAAAACACAAGCTAAATGCTCTCCAAACGAAGCTAAAATAGGAGAATATAACTCTTTTACAAGAGTTATCACCCCCTAAACTTAGCCCGTTGATCGTTCTCGAGCAACAAAAAGAGACACATAGACTCAAAAGACGAACAAATTAGAATTTCAGTCATGCTAGCTCATGCTCCTATAGCTCTCAGCACAGTTTGAAAAAGACTTGGGGCTCAAATCATCATAATAACATCAAATTATCTTAAGACCCTTCCTACTAGTTTAACACCTCATTTCTATCATGCTTCAGCATCTAAATCTCAAAACAGCACATTACATCATTACAATTGGCAAGTCAAATTGATCAAAATCAGCTCCACAACTCAAGTAATGCTCATGATCATCATGCTTACTTATTTTAACTTCAAATAACTCATAGCAACCTCTCCACTAATAGAAATTACACCACAAAGAATCAAAAGGACTTTATTCGTTTGTAATGTGGGCTAAAGTTAAGGTAAGAAATATTTGGATAAAGTGACTAGATCGAGAGCACTACTAATATCTACCACATATTTAAGAGGACCTAAACAATTGGAACTACAACCCCAAGTAACAAGAAAAGCGCCCCTATTTTTTCACAAAATGAAATAACATAAACAAAAAGAAAAACTAAAATTCCACCCTTTATTTTTTTTTTCTTTTTTTTTCACACATTTGCCACATTTTTCAGCTTTTTTCTTTCTTCTTTTTTTCTCAATTTTTTTTGAATTTCCTCTTTTTTTCTTTTATGATTTTTCGATAATACACAAATAACCACACGCTAATAAATGGAAATCAAAGAGTGAAATGACTCGAAAACAACACACCCCCGAAATGGGAGCACACCCCCCAAACTTAAGGACGAACATTGTCCTCAATGTCAAAAGACCGAACTAACTAAAGTGCTCACAATGAGGGACAATATAAAGAAAAGGAAAAAAAGGCTTAAAATGACAGAGTAAGAAATAAAATAAAGTTAAGCTCAAACAAGGTGCAAGGGTTAATTAACAGTGAAAGAAACGACCAAGGCACAAAATAATACAAGAACGGCCTAAATTATTTCCCAAGTGGTGTAAATTCAAATTTCACCTCAAGGGTACTACAAGCGACCGAAGGTAAACACTCACATTTGCAAAACATCATCATGAAGCAAATAAAAATTAATCAACCTAGCAAAAGTAATGAGGTTTTCAAAAATAATTTTAAAATCCAAGAGATCAGATAAAAAGGATTTCAAGAAATAAAATTTTAAACTTAAGGAACAATCGAAAGATAACAGTTAACTAATCGACAATTAAACCCGCAATCAACGTTTAAATATAAAGAAATCATCATTGAGCATGAAGTAGAGCCAACATAATAGAAACCAACGGAACACCAAGTACAAAAACAAATAAAACCAACCACAATCATTACCATACTAAAATACACGAAAATAAATCACCACAAAATAAAACCAACAACACCAAAGTATCTGGAAAAGTGTACAGACCCAGCAAAATATAAAACAAAGTTTAGCAAAATATAAACTAGGTGGAAATAGGGAGCAGGGTGAAAGAGTAAACCACAGGTGAGCTACTGCTCACACAATGTAGTCCCTATCGCAGCTTCAGTTGACCTTCCAGCATAGCATGGATTTCTTCTCGCAGCATCTTCACTTTAGACAAGATCTCATCAACAACATCTCCAACAGTAGAAGAGGAGGTGCCGGTTGTAGCAGGAGCAACAACTCGTCCTGGGTGGGCTAGTCTGGTTGGTGCTAAAGCTGGACATGGCACCACTACAGCCTAGCATCGCAACATTCCCCTACCCCAAACTTGAGATGATCTCATTCTCAATTTTGTTCACATTCTCATTTCTTGTCTGAGTCCTGAAACTCACAGTATTTGGCAAAAAGACTCATCAATTTAGTTGTCTATCTTTTTTTTTTTTTTTTGAGATTAAACTAACTACTTAAACAAAAACCAGGAAAGCATGAAATTAAACTAGGCATAAATTTAGTAATGCAAGCAAGAAAACCAAACTATGTAAAATAAAACGATCATGAACCATCCAGCAGAGTGGGTAGTCTACGAGTACCTCAAACTCAAGCATCAAACAGGGTAGTGGTGGCCTTCTCGCTGCTGAAGGCTCTTCCAAATTCTTGCTCAACATTATCATACAACAACAACCTCAACTCATCAAATTCATTCAGCTGCAACATCTTGGATGTCTAAGCTTCCTTCAAGTTCAGATTTAGATTCTGCAGCACGGTGATTAGCATCACTTCATATTCAGCTCCGAAGTTGGAAGAAAAGATAACTAGAAGAGTGTCCAGCTCCCCAAGGTAGACATATTTCAGGTGGGAAGGTAGCTGCTTCAGCTCAAGCTTCGGTGGAGACACAACTGAGGGCTCGGAATCCTTGAACTCCCTTTCATTTAGTTGTAATGGCTCAAAAATAATTCTTTTGCAATTTTCAATCTGCTCCAGTTCTGATGCTTCAACATGCTCAATCTGCTCACAATCTTCTAGCTTTGTCTCTTCCACAAGTGCATCAAGCACATCAATCATCGAAAACTCTTCTTCACCATCAAGGAACTTCTTCTACTGATCCTCTTTTGTATGAACTTTCAACCTTTGAGAGAAAGGTGGTGGAGGTATATATTTCCGAGCGAAAGTCTCCTATTTCAATGCTGCAGCATCAGCAACAACCTTTTTCTTTTCTGCCTCCTTCTCAGCTCCACATTCAACATGTTTTTCCTCCATTTGGATTGAAGAGGGCTCAACTTCATCCATTTTTGCAGGTGTTACCTCTTCAAGCACCTTTCCACTTTTCAATGTTATGGTCTCGCCCTGTTCATCATCTTCTCTTGGGTTCACCATGTCACTAGGTAGATCCTCTTGCGGCCTATTTTTCAACTCGATGGCCAACTGCCCCATTTAGACCTCCAGATGGCATAAAGTGGCCGCTCGGTTTTGAAGAATTGCCTCTTGGCTTTGTGCTATACCTTCAATTCGTACAATAAATTCCTTCAGTATTGCCTCAAGTGAGCTATCTTGCTGCAGCTGCAGCTGCTGTTGTGCTGGTTGCTGATTCTGGTATGGTATCTGCTCAAGCTGCGGCTTCTGATAGCTGGGGAGTGTAATCTGGTTTTGTTGTTGCTGACTTAACACTTTTGCAGCTTGTGACACAGCCCAAGAGAAACTCAAGTGTTGCTGCCATCCCGAGTTGTATGTGTTTGAATATGGGTTATGTATGTTGCCCCATTGATGTCCCGCATAGTTCATCGAGTCAGGATTGAATTGGCAATCAAAGAATAGATGTTCTCCCCCGCAATAAACACAGGACAAAGCCTAAGGTTCCTGCAGCATAGCACCAGCAGTCATATTATTCTCTTGATGGCCTTGATTGATATTCAAACAGCAACACCTGTGCAAAAATAATACAGCACGGATTACTTCACTTTTTTTATAGATAAAATGTAATAAAATAAAATCAACAAACCAAGCGAATTGAATAACAACTACTTAATAGCCTTACCCGACAATGGCGCCAAAACTTGTTGTGTGCGAAACACACTAGTGGAAGAGTACACTATCACAATGAATATAAAATGGAGTTTTCTCTGAGTATCGATCCACAGGGAAGGGATTAAGGTGCACAAACACTCAAACTTGATTTAATTGACGAGAACAAATAAGTTGGTTTGTTTAATTAATCTAGGCATGATTTGAATGGAAAAATAACAAAGATTATATAAACACGGGACGCAGAAAACATGGGAAGATGATACAAACCAACTTGACAAATTCTTTAATCAATAGATCGAAACGACCTAGGCTATGGAATCAACTTGCTTAAGGGGATTTGCTACAGCATCGCAACAGCATAGAGGAAAAGTTGCTGCCAAAATTAATGTTCTCAACTAGATTTCCCAAAATAGGTGAGATAGCTTTTCTTAATTCAAATTAACATATTCCTATGCCCAATTTTAAACAAGAAGCAACACCAAATGAAACTCTCATAGGCATTTTAGCAAACACAAATTGACATATTCCTATGCATATATTGTGTAGCATTCAAAGTTTTTACTCTTAATCCTAATTTTCCCAAACCAAGATTAAGCATGAATCAGCAACCACAAGTTCCCACAAGAGCTGCAAATTAGAAAACTAAACCTCAAAATGCTTGAAAACTCCATACTAACAGTTAGTGCCTTGCATATAATTTTAACACAAACAAGAAATATCCATAGCCCAAGTCAAGGTGAAATTAGTTCATAACTAAAAATAAATAAACTAAAAATAGAGTTTGATCATGTAAATTCATGATTTGATCCTAGAAATCACAAGATAGAAGAGGATATGTGGGAATCTCCCTAGATAGGTTGATGCTAGAAAAGGATTCCTCTGTGCTGCAGCTCCTAGCCATCCAAGGTTCTGCTAAAGCTTTAACCTCTGTCTTCTTCTTCTTCTTCCTTGAGCTCCTTCTTCAACAATGGTGATTTTTCAAAAAATAAATGACGAGCCCCCCTCTCTGAAATTACAAAATAGAGGAGAATAGATGGAGATTCTCTATATAAGCTGATGCTGGAGCGCAGGATTCCTCTCTACACAACCCAACCTCAAGCTTTCTTTCTCTAGCTTTGCTACTTTCTCTCTATACGAATGGGGAAGATGAAGTTGTGAAAATGAAAAATGGGGCTTCTGTTTGTGTGTGAAACACACTAGTGCAAGTGCACACTGTCACAAGTAATAATAAAACAGAGTATTCTCTGAGTATCGATCCACAGGGAAGGGGTAAGGTGCACACACACTCAACTTTATTAAATTGATGAGGAAAAATGAAATGGTTTGGTTAATTAATCTAGGCATGATTTAATAAGAAAAAAACAGCAAGAATATAAATAGGGGATGGTGAAAACAGGGGGTTATCGATACGAGCAAACTTAACAAATTCTTTTTAATCAATGAGAGAAACGACCTAGGCTATGGATTCACTTGCTGCAAATGGTCATGCTACAGCATTGCAATAGCATAGAGTAAGTTGATGTCAAATTGCTATTCCCAGCTAGATTTTCCAAAATAGATGAGATTGCCTTTCTTAATTTAATTTAACATATTTCTATGCCAAAATTCAAATTAAGTTCAGCACTATTCACATCTCTCTTAGGCATTTAAACAAACACAACGCCTACATATTCCTATGCAACATATTGTGTAGCAATTGAGGCTTCTACTCATAATCCTAGCTTTCCCAAACCAAGATTAAGCATAAATCACAAACGCAAGCTCCCACAAGGATTGTAACTAAAAGAATTAAACCTTCAAAAGCTCAAACTCCATGACATTAACAAAAATGTTGCACAAGAAAAATTAAAACATGCAAGTTCCATCCATAGCCCAAGGCCAACCTAATTTAGCTCATATTTACAAAGGTAAGAGCTTGTTGGTTCCTGAGATCAGAGTCGTCGTGGTAACAATAAGATATACACGAAATGCAGCGGAATAAATAGCGTTTACTTGTATTTGGATTATTCTTAACTAGGGTTTTTGTTCAAGTTAGCTTAAGTTACTTTTAGCCGTTATACTCTAGCAACTCTGTTGCTAGGTTAAGTCGTCGTAGCACAAAAGTAATAAAATAGTAATCAACAAGAACACACAAGGTTTATAGTGGTTCGATCAAATGATCTACGTCCACTCCTTAGCCGAATCGCCAAGAGTTTCACTAAGAAAGTATACGGTGTACAAAGAGTTGCCTTTCCTGTAGAGCAGTCAGTCGACGTTTGGTCTATCAGCTCCACGGCTATCTTCCGATACTCCGAACCTTTCAGGTGTGGCTCCGGCTAAGTCAAGGGTGCACCTTCGTAAAACTCGCTTTTACCACCTGTGGAAGAGTTTAGAGCTCCTTCCGAATTGTCCTTCGTTCTCGGCTTCAGTGCCCGTTCTAATCAATTCCCTTTCGAGAAATTGACTGTTGGATACTTTCTATAATGAAAGTGATCCCAATGATTGAAGATTCTTGAATCACTTCAAGAATCTCTCAGATAAGTGTCAGATGTAGTGAGACACTCAAAGTGTTGAAGGCTTTTTGGTAACACTGTAGTGTGCCTTTCAACTGAACTGCTCTTAGGACTTTTTGTCTTTTTTTGGAATCTTCCGTACGTGTGTTTGCATTAGAGAGTGAGCAGCTCCTGCATCTTCTTTTGACTTGCCTTTTATAGTTAGTTTCTTGAATCTTGAGTTGGCAGTTCCGTTTAGACACAACGGATCTTTTATCTTAAATGCAGGTAGCTTTTTACCAACTTTTCTGTCTCCGTACAGGCTTTTCCGACCTACTTCTGACAAGTATAATCTTTGTGTGCTGGTCAGAATAGCGGTGTAGCAGTTGTTGAGATTTGCTTTGTTGTGCCTTTACTGGAGCGGGATGCTGGATATCTTTCAACATGCTATTGGACTTGATGCGCAGCAAATGCTCTTCTGCTACTCTGACTTCGGATTGCTAACGCCTTTAGCAGTCTGTGACGTGTTATCGAATGCTGACTCCTCAGCATTCTACTATCACTAGCTTTCTTCCATTTTAGCTTTTCTGATGTTTGCTGAGATTCTTCCAAGCAACCTATTTTATTACAACTCGATGTTTACCCTATACAGGACATTACATAAGTTGCTAAGCTATGCTAAGGTTCAGCAATGATCGACCATCTACTAAGGTTTAATCCAACAAAACCTTTTACAATGTTCTCCTAAGGGAAGTTCAGGAATATTTTCCCAACAATTTCCCCATTTTTGGTGCGATCAAAGCTTACTAAGGATTGCTGAGACTTAGCATCAAAAAATTCTGAGTTACAAGGAAATTTCTAGACAAACTATCTCAGAATCTTACTTGCTTTAAGTCCTTAGCGAAAATATTACAAGTAGATCATTCAGCAAACATTCAAACATTCTTGGCCTGTCTTTCAGATTCTGATTTGTTGAATACACAGAGAGTGTATTTCGACTATTATACGCACTCAGAAAATAAGAATTTAGACAATAAGATTTTTTCATGATTCCGATGATTTCATATATGATATTGCAATTACAAGTTTAGTGAAATCAGTTCAGAATCACGGCAAAAAAAAATAAGAAAGTGACAGATGGGGGTGACCTTAGTTCTGGGCGTATGGTGGAGGTTTTGGCTTCTCAAGAGATTCCACCTTCTTCGTTGTCATGGCTATGAGTTTCTCCATTTGTTCGATACGAGCTCGTTGTTCTGCTTTTTGTTGTTCTTCTAACTTCATTCTTCGTTCCATCATTGCTCGTTCAGACTCTTTTTCTTTCAGCAGCAGCTCGGCTTCCTCTGCTTTCACCCTTGCTTGTTCAGCAATCCTTCTTTCTTCCCTCTCTTTGAGCGCATCCAAAACAGAAGTGGTGAAAGACTTGTGTGCATCAAGATCGACGTTGAGAGTCACAACATTTGTTTGCACCGTATAGATGGTTTCTTCCACATGTGTGATCTTGTCAGTAACTTGACCAATCTTTTGTTGAACCTCAGAGACAGAGGTTTTAACTTCAGAGATTGCTCCTCGTACATCAGCAACCTCTTTTAGAACTTCTTCATTGAATCTGGCTTGCTGGATGTCGCGTTGATGAAGTGCGTTGTGGAGTATGTTGACAAGAGATTGAAAACTCACTTGTACTGGTTTAGCAGCAATAGGAATGTCAGAAATGACCATTTCGTTACCGGTTGTTGTGGTAGTAAGTTCACCAACTTTTCCTTCCACTGTTATGATCGTGGATTCTGGGACAGCGACCTCAATTCTTTGAGCTTCAGAGGCTTGCAGTGAGGTAGCAGCTCGAGTATAGTCTTTCTGAAATTTAATCATTTTGAGATAGTCCTGTCTTTTAGACTCTTCTTCCTTTGCCTGTTCAAGAGCGGCTAGTTCTAGGCTTCTAACTCGCAACTTCTCCTCGTAAGCAGCTTTTCTTTTCTGATAAGCATCCATTGCAGCCCTTTGTCGTTTGGTTAGCTGGATATGTGCTATAGACTTCTTATCTGGAGCGAACTGTGATCTGGGCAGCGACTGGGATGCGGAGAATTTTTGGTGGGCACGGATGACATTTAATCTTGCAATCACTTGTTGATCGGTATACTATTTCGTGCAGGAGGGCTGATCCATCCATTCGTTTGCCCATAATTCTTCGGAATGCCAGAAATTGAGGCCTTTTCTTGCAATGGTAATCATCCGTTCTTCAAAACAAAGTTCATGCATGATGTAATCATATGTTTTCCATCGTCGGAATTGTTTACCAAGCACCTTGCCTTCGTCTGTTCCTTCATCAATTTCAACATAGAAGACCCCGGTAATGTCCCTATTGACTTCTTGGTCTACAAATGCTAAGAATTCATCACTCCAATCTCGGAGATCGGCATTCGAATCATCTTCAAGCGAAACAGATGCGCACCACTGAGCTACTCTTCTAGAGCGAAAGAGTTTCCCAGGTAAACCATGAAATGGGATCCTCAGTTGTTCGTTCTTCAAGGTGGGGTATTGTCTAAGAGTTTTGGCATCAAATACCTCATTAGATTCCCCCTCAAAATCAGATTCTGATGAGCAGGTATATTCATCCAAGAATCCAGCAGAGGAGACGTCTTGCTCCATTGTATCATCTGAGTGATCCTCATTAGCAGCAGCGGCTGTTGTCTCCTCAGCAACATGGACTACTTCAGCAGTGTCCGTCCTAATTACTTCAGCTACAGTAGATTCTTCAGCAATGTCCGGCATGATTACTTCAACTACAGTGGACTCTTCAGCAATTTCATGAGCCATGGCCTCAGCAGACAGTTCCTTTTCAGACTCAGCAGCATTCTCCTTAGCAGCTGGTTCGTTAGCAGGCATGTTCGTGTCTACGATTTCCTTTGTGGTTCCTGACGACCCTACATCCTTAACCTTGGGAGATATAGTGTATGTTGCTTTGAGTGGCAATTCCTTCGTCGCACTATCGCCTTTATGAGGTTCATTGGTTGGATCACAAATCTGAACCTGTTTGCCCTTGGAGCCTTCCTTGGTATTGAGAGTCCCATAGTAGATCATCGTGTCTAGCTCCGCGTCAGTTATGCCGTCTTCTTCTGGTGTTATTTTAGTAGGTTGATTTATTTTAACGAGGATTTCCACTTCTTTTCCTTTCTGAGTAGAATATGTTGTTGTTTTTCCTTTCTTTGCTGCTCTGCTCAATTCTTTCCATCTCCTTTCTGTATGCTTTGATTTCCTGTGCTTTCTTTGCGGCGTCCCGTTTCCTTTTGGTCACGTATGCCTTTGACATGTTTCTCAAAACTTTTAGAGGACAAAGGTGTGTCAATCTCCTTTTTAGTAGTTGTAGCAGCTTGATTAGTAGCCGCTTTCTTCTTGGCTTCTTGGATGTCCTGAAGCTCAGCAGTTTTGAACAGCCGTTGACGAGTAGATCTCTTCTTTTCTGTTGGCACAACTTTTGTTTGTTGTTCAGATGAAATTGGAAGAGCAAGTTGACCAATCACGAGCGGTGGCTGTTCCGCTGCTTTCTTCTCCATAATCTCTTTGATCCTTTCGGTAGGCATATCACCGAGGGTTACAATGTCATCAAGTTGCTGAAAGCACTGCTCTGTTTCAATGTTCTTAGTTAATACCGCTATTTCTTCAGCAGTGACAGGTGATGCCGCCTGCAGCACCTGTTGTCCTAATGAGCTTTCGTCGACTTCCTCATCTGAAGTGAGCTTATCCTTATCGACATTGGACTTCCCTGTTAACTTCTTTGGTTTCTTGAAGTCAAGAGGGTTGGCTTCCTTCCTTGTTACAGGAATGAAATCAGTGGGAAGTAATTTCACACCTTGATCAATCTTCGTGGGGTGCATGACTAGCTCCATAAACTTGCTGATTTTCAACCCAAAGTTAACATTCGATGAGAATGTTACATCTACTGACATGTGATCATTCTTCCTAGCATGTTCTGCCCAGCGTTCGAAGAAAAATTCTGCCGAATTGCCCTTCACTCTGTCCGTGAGATCCATCATTACAGCGTACTTCTTAGCAGATAACTCAGAGTATGATCCAGCATCACATTGAAACATCTTGATGACCAATTCAGCAAGAGTTTTAAACTCTTCTTTTAGAGCGTTAATGGGGGTGGCAGCCCTGAAAGTAATTTGCTGACCTTTCATATCCTTCAATAGTTCAGGCTTCTTCCACAGATTCCAACGCCGTTCCATTTCATCATAATCTGCTACTTTGTATTGGGATATATGTTCCCCCTTATTTCGAAGACCAAAAGTCTTAGCAAGTAAATCGGCATTTACATCGATGATGGTTCCATAAACAAAGGTTTTGAAAGATTTTCCATCCTTACTCATTACTGCTCTGGCATACAATTCAGATACCATATGCGGATGAAAATGCATGGGTTCAGCGGATAAGTATTGAATTACCTGTTCGCTGTCAAGAATATCCATTATCCAATCTGGGATATGTTCAGTAGCAAGACGTTTGTACAGTATGCGATCCTTCATGATTTGAGCTAAACGCCTTTGCTCCTTTGTGTGACCGCTCTGTGTTTTCTTCAGAGCCATCATAACTAGTTGACCATTTGATATAGAATCGTCAACATCTTCCTTCTTTAGAATGCCGGTAAAACCTGGTTCATGTCGCGCATGCAGGGGTTCTTCAGAATTTGGTGGAAAATTGAAGATACGGGGTTCACTGTATTCAGATTGATGTTTATTGGAAGTGGGTTTCTGAGATGATGAGGTTTTGGGATCGGAGGCCATGTCTTTAAGAAAGAATTTTGAGTAATCTCAAAGAATTCGGAGATTTTGAATTTGGGAATTCTGCTCTGGATTTCGAAGGAGAGAGAATGAACAGTGATCAGAGCACGATAGGGTTAAACTTTTGAATGCGAGATCTAACGGTTGGGGTAGATTCTGAGATGGGTTAGATCAACGGTTCATAAAGAACGCATCTTTCCATATGGCTTCCCATGCTCCAAGAAACACTCAAGTGCATCTGACGTGGCGTCTCCTCAGTTGATGCTGTTGTTTCCGTACATTAAATGTGCCTTGTCGGGTCCCATCAAGTTTGAATTTTGAGTCATCCCGCCTCGATTTTAGGTATGTTGTTGCTTCTGATCTAGCAGCAGTCCAAGGATGCTAATAGGTAGTAGTAAGTCTCAGCACCCATATTCACAAAAGAATCTGCTAACCTTGCTCGAGATTCGTCAGCATCATTTTGAAACTCTGTTGAGTCTCTGAAGACTCTGTTCGAAAACCGTAATGATGATGTTATCCTCGAACCTTTCAATTATCCTTACTTAATATTGCTGAAATGATTTGACTTTCCATGCATACACGTCGATTCCTTTACTCGCAATGTTCCGTATTCCAAGAGATGAATCATTGTGATCTTCAGACAGATTTTTCTCTTTCTTCCAGTCATAATTGGCAAATTCTCTATAAATACCTCCGTTCGAGATTATCCAAACATCTCAACTTTCGTCCTTACTTGACTCATAATTTCAACCTTTCTTTCCACAAGAAAATCAAGTTCCCTTCTTCACTGATGGATTCTCCTCCAAGAACCTTAGAGATCAGGCGCAACCTGATTCTGGATGAGCCGGGTCTGGATAGATACTATATAGATGATTATGATGTGGCAGTGAAGATCATGTCTGCATTGCAGTGGGGGGGTCTTTCTCAATTTGCATGTGCACTCCACATCGTTTCCAGGAGGAAGTGTTGAGGGATTTCCTTGGTGAATGCCATGTCGAGCTGGATGTAATTTACGGGGTGTTTCATGATAAGCTTGTCCGTTGGACCCCTGACACCTTTGCAGTGGATTTCAGGCTTCCTCGAGATCCATTGTCTGTGCAGGATTATCTTGCAGAAGAGGTGGCTCCATAATGGTTGGCATGGGAGAAATGGCGTCATTCTCCTCGTTTTGAGTTTAGCCCTGACATTCCAGCCTCTGGTCTCCATACTTCATATTGGGTGATGTTCCGCATTGCCCATGGCATTCTGCTTGGAGAGGAGCCTTATGACCTCTGTTTCTCAAGGGCTGTTTGGCAGGTGATGATGGCTATGGATGATGCTGCCTCTGTGGACTGGGCCGGATTCTTCTTTAAGAATGTCTGGGAAAGCATCGAGCTTCATCCGTTCGTCCCATTTCGAAATGGAATGCAGCTCAGCTGGTTGATGGAAAAGTATTTTCCGAAAATTGCTGACGGTCCATCAATCTTTCAAGGAGCTAATTTCTATCCTTATAAGTCGGTGTCGCATTTCTGAAAATATAATGAATCCTGTAGTAGATCTGTGTTTTCCTTTTGACTGATATTGTAATGTCCTTCCTTTTGAAGATGTAATGAAATTCCTCTTTTTGCGATGCATGTCCGTCTTTTCAGTGATGAATAGTTGTGCAACATAATCATATTAACACAACGATCTTTAACATATCTTCACGATAAAAGATAGATTTGATCTTCATTCTTTCATGTTCTGCTGAGCAGATATAATCTATCTGCTGACTGTTTAGAGGGGTGTTTTCGACATTTGCCATTATCTTAGCATACTTCATTTAGCAGAGACCTCCATAGTATGCTGAAGATAATAAAGAGAAATCCACAAAAACCAGAAAGAATGAGAATAGCATCTCATTCATCCACAGCAACGTCTAATTCCATCATGCCCAATTTGATGCATAGTTCTTTGAATCTTGTTTCTGCTAGAGGTTTAGTGAAGATGTCTGTTATTTGATCCTCCGTGCATATACGTTGAATGTCAATGTCCTTCTTTTCTTGATGATCACGGATAAAGTGATGTCGAATATCAATATGTTTGGTTCTGGAGTGATGTACTGGATTCTCTGTGATGCACATAGCACTGTTGTTATCACAGTAGATTGGTACACATTCAGGATAAATGTCATAATCCTGAAGTTGTTGTCGAATCCACAGAATTTGCTGACATCAACTAGCAGCCGCTACATACTCTGCTTCGGTGGTTGATGTTGCTACCGAGTGCTGCTTTTTGCTGAACCAGCTGATCAACTTATGTCCAAGGAATTGACATGTTCCGCTGGTGCTTTTCCTATCAATTTTGCATCCTCCAAAATCAGAATCTGAGTAACCACTCAGAGATAGACTGTCGGCTCTTGGATACCAAATTCCTAAGCCTTCTGTGTACTTCAAATATCTGATAATTCGCCTTGCTGTATCTAGATGCATTTTGTTCGGTTGAGATTGATATCTAGCACATAGTCCTACAGCATATGATATATCAGGTCTGCTGGCTGTAAGATATAACAGAGATCCGATGATCCCTCGATATAAGGTAGGATTCATTGTTTCTCCTTCTTTCTCAAGATCTGCTATACACGCATTGCTGATGGGAATCCTAAACCTCTTGGTTTTTTCTGGACAATACTTAGCAATCAGATCCCGCGTGTATTTTCTTTGGTGAATGAAAATTCCTTCATTGGACTGTTGAACTTGAAGTCCAAGGAAGTAGGACATGTTTCCCATCATACTCATTTGAAAGTTGCTCATCATTAGCTTGGAAAATTTGTCACAGAGATCTTGATTCTTTGATCCAAAAATGATATCATCAACATAGATTTGCACAAGTAGGATGCTTCCTTTGTCTCTGATACGAAAGAGTGTTTGATCAATCCTTTCCTTTTTGAAACCATTGTCGAGCAGAAACTTGGATAAAGTTCTGTACCATGCCCGTGGTGCTTGCTTCAGTCCATACAAAGCTTTCCTTAGTTTGTAGACTTGGTTTCCATTCTCAAATCCTGGGGGTTGCTCAACATAGACTTCTTCCTTGAGCTCGCCATTGAGGAATGCACTTTTGACGTCCATTTGCATGACCGAGAATTCATGGTGTGCAGCATATGCAAGGAATAGCTTTATTGCTTCCAATCTGGCTACTGGAGAAAACGTCTCATCATAGTCAATGCCTTCACATTGTTTGTAACATTTGGCTACAAGACGTGCTTTATTCCTCACCACCACGCCTGATTCATTCTTCTTGTTCTTGAATACCCATTTGGTGCCTATAACATTCTGATGTTCTGGTCTATCTACCAGATCCCATACGTGATTGCGAGAGAATTCATCAAGTTCCTCTTGCATAGCGTTTACCCAGTCTGGATCGCGAAGAGCATCCTCAACTTTAGTTGGTTCCTCACTTGATAGGTAGCAAGGAAACATTGCGGATCCTTGTCTTGTAAGAACAGGATCATTAATATATCCAAGAACATCCTCTAGGGAATGAGCACGCAGCCATGCTGGTCTGATTGGTTCTCCAGCATTTCCTTCTCCGTCTCGATTATCGGTATTCTCTACATCATTTGCTTGATCCTCAGCATCTGGAGTGTTGGTAATTTGTTCTTCAGTGGCAGAAATCCCTTCAGCAACTGGAGCTTTTGCTATAGGAACATCATGATCAGGAGCTTCTTCTTCCGTAGGTATCTCAGCAGCTGGTAACTCAGCACCTCCTGTGCTAAGGTCTTTAGTAGCACCTACTCCTTCAGCAACGGTAGGAGAATTTGAAGTCTCCTCATCTGAATCATCAAGCAGGTTAAAGATATCCTTTTGAGGATTGGCCTCAGCATGATCATTGGCATCACTGGCCTGGTCAGCGGTTTGATCACCGGCTGAGCGCATCTGGATTGGATCACAATCATTCATAGACTTAGTCGGGTTAATCCGTAAGTTCTCGAAGGAATTCAGAATTGATTGACCGTTGACATCATCAGTCTCATGATTGATTTCCCTCGTCTCTTCTCTTGATTGATTTCCCTCGTCTCTTTTATAGCTCTGTGCACTAAAGTAGATTCATCAAAAATAACATTGCATGTTATTTCCACAATTCCAGTAGTCTTATTTAACACTCTATAACCTTTGTGAGTGGGGTGACCATATCCAAGAAGTACACCCTCATCTGACTTAGGTGAAAAAGTGTTAAGTTTCGACTTTCCGTTATTATGAATATAACATGTCGCACCAAAAGCACGTAGATAATCTAAATTAGGCTTACGACCATTATATACTTCGTAGGGAGTCTTGTTGAATCGTTCGTTAATGGAACTTCTGTTCTGTGTATAACAGGCTGTCATAACCGCTTCTCCCCAATACTTAGCAGGTAAATTAGCATCGGCTAGCATAGATTGCACTGCTTCTTTCAGTGTTCGATTCCTTCTTTCAGCTAGACCATTCTGCTGAGGAGTCCTAGCAGTGGACTTCTCATGATTTATACTAGCTTCTGCGCAGAAATCCATTAAGATTCCATTGCAAAATTCGGTTCCATTGTCAGATCGGATCCTCTTCACAGTAACTTCTTTACTTTTTTGCTCCTTAAGAATTAACTCGGGTAGGATGATCTTAACCTCATCTTTGGCTTTAAGCAGGCGAACCCATGTGTACCTAGAATAGTCATCAATTACCACTAAAGTATATATCTTTTTACTTACAGAGGGAGGAGTAACTGGTCCAAATAGGTCCATGTGCAATAATTCAAGAATCCTGCTTGAGGTATTTTTCTCTGGATTGGAATGGAATGAGGCTTTGGTCTGCTTTCCTTGTTGACAGGCTTTGCATATTCCTTCCTTTTGAAATGTGATGTCATCAGGTAGACCTGCGACAATCTCATTTCTGGCGATATGGTTAATGGTTTTAAAATTCAGATGATTTAACCTTTTGTGCCATAGCCTTGTGGTTTCTTCTTTGCTTAATGCTAGAAAGCATGAATGTTGTTGACCACTTTGCCAATCGACAACATAAGGACCTCCTTTCCGGATTCCTCGAAGTTTTACTTCTCCTGTAGCATTGTCAGCTATAGAACAACCTGAATGAATAAAAGATATTGCGTACCCATTTTTGCATAGTTGACTTATGCTGAGTAAATTATGCTTGAGGTTTGATATGAGAGCCACGTTGACGATCCTTAGTCCATTGCGCTCTATACATCCTCCGCCAAGTACTCTCCCCTTGCTGTTATCTCCGAACACAACAGATGGACCATATGATTTCTGAATATATGAGAACAGGTCTTCGTCTCTCATCATGTGCGCAGAACAACCACTATCTAAGATCCACTCATTTGACATGCCTGATGTCTTCGCACTTGAATCCTGATCCTGCAAGAACAATTAGGTTGATTTAGGTCCCCGTTTCAAGTCGGGTCCTGAAGGATTAGCTCGGGTCATTGTTCCTTTTGGAACCCACATTTTGGTAATCTTCAAGGTTTTCTCCTTGAAATCTATTTTGTTAACCTTCTCAACCTTTTGATGTGCATGTGTACGTGGTTGTGTGTTGTGCTCCTTTCCCTTCATAGTCCTTTGATGATACACGTATCTGGACTCGGGTCTCACATAGGTGTTTCTCCTATGTGGTGTGTAGTGATAGTATTGGGGTTTCATTGAATGATGCTCCATGTGTCTTCCCCGAGAAAGGATAGGATTTGGCTTCCTAGCATTTGAAACATGATGCTCATCCTTTGTCCTTGAGTTTGCTGAATAGTTCTGCTTAGCAGATCTAAATTGAGAGCTTTGCTGAGATTCAGCATCTCTTGTGATACTCTGCTGAAATTTTACATTCTGCTTGACCTTTTGCTGAGGTCTAGCATAGTGCTTGACACTCTGCTTGGGTCCAGCAGACTGCTTGATATTCTGCTGAGCGATCTGCTTAGCGTTTGTCCTAGCATTTGATGATTCAGCAACAAGTGTGTCCTTCTCCTTACTATCAAATATTTTTCCGGCAGAAACAAAAGCGATATTTTTCTTCAGCCTCGAAGTTTCATCTTCGTCATAACAATTGTGCCTAATTCCAGATCGGTCACCATGACGTCTCTGTTGGCTTATCAGGTTATTCAAGATATCCTGACTAGTCATATACGTGCAGACACACTTCTCATTGGCTTTGTTTTTCAAAATCAGATTTTCCTTTTCAAGATTTTTGAAATTTTCAGAGAGTTCAGAAAGTTCAGTTCTAAGTCTCGATAGTTCTTCACTATTGGACCATAGTCTTTCGACTTCGTCGGTCAGGCTTATGACTTTCTGTTTGAGTGAAGAATTATCTTCTACGATAGCATTTTTCAAGGTGTATACCTTTGAAAGTTCTAAAGATAGCTTGGTAAGATAATCTTCCTCAGAATCCAAGAAGGAATCGTCCGATTGAAGTGTGTGTGCTGAGCATGAAATGTTAGTTATAGATGTTACCTCTTGATTGTCGACTGCTAGGGCCGATTCTGAAGGTTGCTCAGCATTAGCAGATGACTCACCATCCTCAACGATTTTTGCCATGAAGACCATCAAGGCTTCCTCTTCCTCGTCAGTGGGATAATATTCCTCTTCATTATCAGGAATATCTGGGACTTCTGTCTGTGTCAGCAACGCCTTTGTCACAGCTCGGACTGCTCGTCTTACAAATCTTTGCCGCAAACGTTCTCTTTCTTCAGGACTTACTTTTGGACAATCATGCTTCAAGTGATCAGGAGATTTGCATTCAAAGCATGTCCTTATCTTTTTCTCAGTAGGATGTTGTATCGAGGTTGCTTTAGCTTCCTTTTCGAACTTTGCTTCCAAAATCATTTTTGGTATCTTCTTCATCTGCTCCTCCAACTCGTCTATCTTTTGATTCTCACTGTTCGAGTTAGAAGTTGTTGGGGTCTCCTTTGTTGGTGTCGTTGGTGTTGATCTCTCCTGATTATAAAATGGTTTCCTAGGAGATTTCCATTTGTTTCCGTCCTTTTTGATGAAGTATGCTACGTCTTCTTGAGTTCCAGCATTCGTTACATTTGGATGTGCTATAGCAGCTTCATTCTTCTTCGACTGTTGAATGATGAATTCATGTGCTTTTAATTAAGAGAAAACTTCAGCGGTAGACATGTTGCTCAGATCCTTTTCACTTAAGCTCGTCATCTTGACAAACCAATCACTTCTGGGATAGAGCTTGGATATTATTTTGTTGTTCATTTTTCCTTTGTCATATGTCTTGCCGACATTTTTGAGTTCTCCTATGATAGTGTTGAATCTTTCTTCCATCAGCTGAATGGTTTCACCAGGAACCATGGCGAAGGATTCGTACTTGTCTACAGCTACTTATAGCTTGTTTCACTTCATTTGCTCCGTCTCCTGAGAAACTTCACAGACGTACTCCCACATTTCTTTCGCTGTGTTGTAGTCTAGAGCTTTGTCAGACATCAGAGAGGGTAGACAATCCATGATTATTTTCATGGTGATAAACTCCAGCTGGCCTCTCTTTTTGTCTTCAAGAGTCCATTCCTCGTAGGGTTTCTTCACCATCTCAGGTCTGGGTGGACCACCAGCGGTTCCAGGGGGTGCAATGTTAACCTTCAGGATCTCTATAGGACCAATCGTGAGAATGTCCCTCATCTCCGGATGAATGCTCTGCAACTGGATCATGGCCTTCTTTTTCCAGGTTTCAAATCCATCCTTGTTGTACTTTGGAAGAGCGTGATTCGTCATTTTGATTCTTTTCGCCTTCACCTGAGCTATGTAAGACACAGATACAAGAAACGCAAGGAAAAACTAGGATCTAGGTCCTAAGAGACTCAGAGGCAGTCGGTTTTCAACCTTCTGCTCTGATACCACTTGTTGGTCCCTGAGATCAGAGTCGTCGTGGTAACAATAAGATATACACGAAATGCAGCGGAATAAATAGCGTTTACTTGTATTTGGATTATTCTTAACTAGGGTTTTTGTTCAAGTTTGCTTAAGTTACTTTTAGCAGTTATACTCTAGCAACTCCGTTGCTAGGTTAAGTCGCCGTAGCACAAAAGTAATAAAACAGTAATCAACAAGAACACACAAGGTTTATAGTGGTTCGATCAAATGATCTATGTCCACTCCTTAGCCGAATTGCTAAGAGTTTCACTAAGAAAGTATACGGTGTACAAAGAGTTGCCTTTCCTGTAGAGCAGTCAGCCGACGTTTAGTCGTCAGCTCCACGACTATCTCCCGATACTCCGAACCTTTCAGGTGTGGCTCCGGCTGAGTCAAGGGCGCACCTTCGTAAAACTCGCTTTTACCACCTGTGGAAGAGTTTAGAGTTCCTTCTGAACTGTCCTTCGTTCTCGACTTCAGTGCCCGTTCTAATCAATTCCCTTTCGAGAAATTTACTGCTGAATACTTTCTATAATGAAAGTGATCCCAATGATTGATAATTCTTGAATCACTTCAAGAATCTCTCAGATGAGTGTCAGATGTAGTGAGACACTCAAAGTGTTGAAGGCTTTTTGGTAACATTGTAGTGTGCCTTTCAACTAAACTGCTCTTAGGACTTTATGTCTCTTTTTGGAATCTTTCGTATGTGTGTTTGCGTTAGAGAGTGATCAGCTCCTGCATCTTCTTTTGACTTGCCTTTTATAGTTAGTTTCTCGAATCTTGAGTCGGCAGTTCCGTTTAGACACAACGGATCTTTTATCTTAAATGCAGGTAGCTTTTTACCAACTTTTCTGTCTCTGTACAGGCTTTTCCGACCTACTTCTGACAAGTCTAATCTTCGCATGTTGGTCAGAATAGCGGTGTAGCAGTTGTTGAGATTTGCTTTCCTGTGCCTTTACTGGAGCGGGATGCTGGTTATCTTTCAGCAAGCTACTGGACTTGATGCGCAGCAAATGCTCTTCTGCTACTCTAACTTCGGATTGCTAATTCCTTTAGCAGTCTGTGACGTGTTACCGAATGCTGACTCCTCAGCATTCTGCTATCACTAGCTTTCTTCCCTTTTAGCTTTTCTGATGTTTGCTGAGATTCTTCCAAGCAACCTATTCTATTACAACTCGATGTTTACCCTATACAGGACGTTATATAAGTTGCTAAGCTATGCTAAGGTTCAGCAATGATCGACCATCTACTAAGATTTGATCCCACAAAACCATTTACAATGTTCTCCTAAGGGTAGTTCAGGAATATTTTCCCAACAGAGCTGAAATCAATATTTCAAATGTAACATTAATGATTTGAAAACTGCATTAAGGACAAGAAGATGGTGAGAGAATCCCCCTCCAATCGGCCATGATGTGGAACGATTCCTCGGTTCCACGAGCTTCTCGTCGGTTGAGCTAGAAAAGCTGCTCCTCGCCTCTTCTAAGTCTTGTTCCAACTGAAATGTTTCCTCCTTCCACGATTACTCTCCTTCTCCTCGCTGAAATCTCGAGCCCCCATATGTGTTTGATGAAAATTCCAAGATGAGGCTCTTCTTTCCTTCGATTTTTCTTCTAGCTGCACTCCTTCTTCTTCAGCCAATCTTCTCCTCACCCCAGCTGCTCTTCTTCTCCCCAGCTATTCTTCTTCTCCCCCAGCTTATTTCTCCCCTTCTTGTTGGGTGTGTTGTAAAAGAAAATGGGGGGCCCCTGTTCTCTCCTCAAAAAGTAGTATGTTGGTCCCGATTTTCAGAGTATGAACGTTAGCAGCGGAAATAATGATAAAGTAAATGTTTTCTTGCACGCTGGTTACACCGCTGACTGGGACCTGTCAGCTGGTGTATCAAAACTTAGAATATTTAGCCTTGTTTGCACAGTTATCTATCAGTTTCAGAATATACTCCAACACTTGAGTGCTGGGTTTAAAATATGACTGAAGAGCAGAAAGCTGATAAATAACAAAAGGATTTTTATAGTGGTTCGATCAATCGATCTACGTCCACTCTCCAGTTGAAGCACTGGAAATTCCACTAAGAGTAATCGGTTACAGGTGTCCTACGATCTATCTCTAGCTGGTGAATGCCTTGTCCACCAGTTCACTAGATCAACCGCTCCCGGTCCTGGTTCCCTCTTCAACTCTTCTCAGCTGGCGGAGTGCGAGCACGTCACTTCAACCTCCTCAGCTAACTGGGTGTTTTAGTTCTCCCAAGAACGTAAATCTCACTACGGCAAGGTACGCCCGTAATAACTCAAGTGCTGGGATGCACAGGAGCTGCTGTGAACTCTCTCGGAAGAGAAAGAACACCTAATGAGATCTTTAACTTACAAGTGTAAAACTTGAAGTCTCGTGTTTGATAAATCAACACACGGAAAGCTTATGGAAAGCCTCGAAAGTTCTGTAAGTATTTTGACAGCGTTTTTGCTAGTTCGTGCGTAAGAATTTCGGTCTTTCGGTCTTTCAGGGGTTTGAATGTTGACGGTTCCGACGTATTTATAGACGCGGGATCTGATTCAAACTTTCTAGCCGTTTGGACTCATCCGGAAAGGTGTCAGACCTGGGATGTCCTTCTGACGGCGGTAGGTATGTTTTTCCGGAAAGGATCCATACCTTTGACCGCTTTATCTGACACAGATCTCTTTGTGTCAGAACGGCTTTATTAGTTAGTCCGAGGAATAAGACTGGTGTCTTGTGATAGATAGACTTTAAGGTATCCCCTTCCTTAAAGTCATACTTTGTCAGTCGATTCCTCAGCGAATCTTCTTTTTGTCTCTACGGCGCTGGGAGAGAGAATCTGGAATTCTGCTGGTAACATCTGACTGGTAGATCATTCTGGTGATCTTGTGCTGGCAGTCTCTGCTGGTGACTTGCCCTGGCATAATCTAAGTCTACCAAATGTCTGGATGTTAATTCTTCTTGGAATCTCCCATGACTGGTGAAATCAACGCTGGTGAATAGTGTAAGCAAGAACACGTATTCTGCTGGTAAGATTTGTCAGCCGACTGCTGATGAAACCCTTCCCAACTGGTGAATAGTACCCAGTCATAAGCGCTTCTCATGCTGGTGAACAGTGTCAGCACGAGTCTTTGTCAGCCGCCTGCTGATGAAACCCTTCCCGACTGGTGAATAGTAGCCAGTCATAAGCGCTTCTCATGCTGGTGAACAAAGTCAGCACGAGTCTTGATCAGCTGCGACTTACAACTCAAAGACCTAAACAGGACTTTACATTTAAGACCAGATCTAGAGCTATCTAGAGACAACTGACGCTGGTAGGACTTAGGATTTGATCCACCAAAACTACAATCTATACAAATAAGCTACTGAGGGAGGAAACCTTAGACAGAATTCCCAACATAGTATTTATACCTCCCCCAATTTTAGGTTTCATCTTTTAGCAATATTCCCAAACTGTCCTTGGAGAAAGTGGGTGAAATTCAACCTTTTTCGCACTTCCCAACTCAGCTAAATGAATTTTGCCACGTCATCCTGCTGCTTTGACTCGGGTTGACTAAGAATCTTCCCAGCTCATAATGCTATAGCATCCTTTTCTTTGCTCCAGCATAAACTTCAGAAACAGGGAAATTTCCTGCACGGCATTTTCACTCCAAATCCTCCAAAAACACTATTATTTATTCTAAAACATGAAATGAACATAAAAAGACTCTAACACCTAAATACTAGACCAAAATAATATTTATTTAACTAAACATAAACGAAAAGCTCTCTAAAATCAAGAGAATATAACTCTTTTACAAGAGTTATCAGCTTCCCTCCTTTCTCTCTCTTCTCAAGCTATTATACCCCTCCAAATTAAGTTTCCCTTTTTGGGTATGTTTCCAAATACACCCTTACTTGGATGACATGGCTTGACTCAAATTTTAGCTTCCAAATCAGGAAAATAGTTTTCCTCCACGTCACAGCTGCTACTGTGGTCCCTTGACTCGTCTTTGACCAAATTTTGCACGGGTTTTTAACTCCAATTCTTCCAAAAACAACATTATCTAGTCTAAAATGCTAAATAAACATAAAAAGACACTAACACCTAAATAGTAGACCAAATGCACGAATAATGAACAAAACACAAGCTAAATGCTCTCCAAACCA
>JAPKLW010003485.1:0-40753 GCA_026898455.1 Plectranthus barbatus
TCTAAGCTATCAACTGGGGAAGGGAAACTTTGATAATTTTCCCAACAATTTCCCCCTTTTTGGTGCGATCAAAGCCTAACCAGCGAGCACTCAGCTGATGAGGAAAGTTACAAAGTATTTCAGGGTTTTTACAAATAATCCTATCAGATCTAAACCCATGAAACTACTTCCTCACATCAGCTCTAACCTAAGGATCTTCCCCCTCAAACTGGGAGAGATATTGCTCGATTAAATTATGAAGTAAGAATCTGAGCCAGGTTAGAATTAAAAAATACCAAATGGAGTGCTGGTGCTGATTACACAAAATGTGTAAGTTCAGCTGGTAAGTAAAAATCAGTAGACATTAGTTGGAGAATGAGAAATTGTCGTCAACCCGTCAGTAATCAATCCATTAATGATGTGAAAATACAAGTACAGGATAGAAAAACTGACTAGTCTAGAGATATAAATACTTACAACAAAATGAAGAAGCTAGACTATGGCTGAGAAGATGATCCTGGTGATTGAGTTCTGCTGGTAAAGGACCTCAGGATCTCAGTGAGCACTGCCAAATCTTGTCTGCTCTTCTCCCTTTCCTCAGCAGCTATCCTCCTCTCCTCTTCAGCAAGGCGAGCTCTCTCAGCCTCAGCCCGTGCTCGCGCACTTTCCCCCTCTTGGATCCGCGCCAAAAAGGAGGACACTCCAGCGGTGAATGACCCCATCTGCTGAGTCATTTCGGTTTGGAAGCTGGCGAACCGCTGGTCCATCCTGGCATCAAAGAATGCAAGAAGCTGTGCAGGGGGATGGATCTCGGAGATAGGCTGTGCTGAAACTGCAAGGGAAGAGGAAGGCACATCAGTTGCGGAAGGAGCCGCTGCTGGTTCAGATGCAGCTGATATCTCCATCGGGGCTGGCTCCTCCGCTGGCACTGCAGCTGCTGCTGGTGCCTCTACTTGTACTTCCTCAGCTGGCTCCTCAGCTGATTCCACCACTAGCACTGCTGCTGGAGCTGGCTGGACTTCTTCAAAAACGAGTGGGGCTGTGAATTCCACCACTTGCCAGTCCATAGAATCAGGGACGAGATCGCCCGAGACAATAGGAACAGGAGGGACAGCAAGGGTCAGCCACAAACCACGAGAAGGATCCTCCTCCACAATGTGGTCTACCAGCAAGGCGCAGGCAGCCTTGTCGAACAGGATAGCATAATAGGGAGGGATCCTTGGGAGTGTAACCAGCACTTTGAGGCGTCGGAGCGCGTACGTCAGCTGGTACCCCCGACTGCTGACTCGGAACTGGAGGAAAGGTAACTTGACCTTTTGCCGTGGTGGGAGGCCGGAGCTTCCAGTCAGCTGCCTATACTCTGCAATCTTCAGCAAGTGGCGCTGGATCCTCCTTGTAGACAGCTGCTGGTGGCATTCAGGATCGGTGCCCATGAAAGCATTGGCCCACTCCTTCTCCGCTCTCCAGTAGCCAAGACCCAGCCTGGCATAGAGAACCGCCCGCTTCTCCACAGTCAGCAGGCGCTGGAATAGTTCCGGATCCACCCTCCAGAGCCTACGGTAGCTGGATATTATCTCGTCATTGACGGCATTTTCCACCTCCACCGTGATGTTCTCAGCATACTCATAGAGAGTGGAGTTGTAATATTCCACTGGCTGCAGAGGCAGGCACCAGTCAGTGATTCTGGAGGCATATACCGACTGGTGGGGTAGTCCGCTGAAAGGTATGATGTTGAATGCAGATGGCTCTAGCACTCTTGAATTATGAAATGCCATCTCCCCGCGCTGCTCCCACCGGTGCACTCCTGTCACTCGTGCCTGGAAAGTATCCTCATCAACCAGTTGATGCTCTTGGATGCAGAGCATATAAGGTCGCCTGTCAGTTCGTGCACGCCTAACTGGTGGTGTTGAGGATGCTGCTGGTCGCCCAGAAGTTGATGTCGAGGCATCTGTGGATCGGGGGCGACTGGCAGGATGATGAGCCTTATCATCAATGTTTGGGAACAGATCCCTTGGCTCCATCCTCTGCACCATTGAGTGATGCACCACCTCCTTAGCTGGCTCCTGCTCTGGCTTCTCAGCCCTTGGTTCCTCTTCATCCTCGGATTCAGAACTGACATCCGAGAAGCTCGCCAGTTGTACCGGGGTGGTCGCCCGCTCTTCTTCTCCTCCACTGGCACCCCCTTGCGCGGCCAGTGGGACGTCAGCGGTTTCCTCCTCCGGCTGGTACTCATCCACAAGGGATAGTACATCCTTGTCAGCGCCCATCACCAGCAGGCGTTCAAAAGTTTCTTCAGATAAGATTTCGCCTGGTGCTGGTGCTGGTGGCCTTGCACTTGTGGATTCGAACGCTTTTCCTTTGCCCCTGGTCGCCAGCCTCAGTTGCTCCTGTATTTCCTCCTGGCGCCTGGCCTCAGTCTCAGCCTTGATCTGAGCAAAGCGCTCATCCCTGGCCGCCAGCTCCGCCTCTCTCTTCTGCTTCGCCAGCAGAGCCCGGAGCCTTGACTTGGCCTGCTTCTTCCTCACCAAGGAAGCACTCCTTGCCCTCTTGGCGTGCTTCTCAGCCTTTTGCGCCTTGGTCATGACTCGCTTGCGCTTGCGAGTCATCTTCTCCAGCGTCTCCTCCTCAGTCAGGCCCAGAACGGACTTCTTGACTGGAATGGAGATCTTCCCAGACTCGGGGTTGAATGCCACGGCTTGCGGGGGCTGCTGGTGCTGAGAGGACTTCGCCTTCTTGCGGGAGGGCTTCTTGGTGACTGGCGCCTGCATAACTGGTTGTGGGCGACTGCCAGAAGCCTCCACTTCCGCCTCCTCCAGTTGGGTAAAAAGAGACTCGGTCTCCATCTTCCTTTTCAACTCGGCCCTTGCCTCCTCCGTCAGCGGCTGTGCCATGACTGGCACCTGTTCCCCCTTATCCTCCTCTTCTTCCTCCGAAACAACCGTGGCTGGGTCGACTGCTGTCTTTCCCTTCAGCCTCCGCGGCTTATGGTAGTCAGGGCGGGGCAGCTTTGCCTGCTCCTTGGTGGGCGGAATGAAATCCGAACTCACCAGTTGCTCCCCCTGGTCCACTCCATCTCCAATCTCCATCTCCAAAATATGGCTGATCCGCAGCCCAAAGGATACGGAGTGAGTGAACGTCCCATCAATTGGAATGTTGATGTTGCGATCAACATTCTCCAGCAGTCTCCCGAAAAAGAACTCGGCCCAGTTCCCTTCCACTCCATCCACCAGCGCGCACATCACGGAGAATTTGCGCAGGCTCAACTCAGCATATGAGCCAACTTCGCACTGCAGCATCCTGACGACGATGTCGCACACCATCTGCCACCAGTCGTCCATCTCCGACTTCCGCATTCCAGTGCGAAAACTCGTCACCCCCTCCCTCTTCCACTGAGTCCACCGCCTCCTGAACTCCTCTACATCGTTGTGGAAGTAGGTGGCTATCTCCATTCCCTCGTTCCTCAATCCGAACAAGTCGGCGAGGTATTCGGCGCTGACAGTGATCATGTGGCCGAAGACGGAAGTGGTGAAAGACTTCCTCCCGTCAGCAATCACGGCCCGTGCATAGAACTCCGCCACCATATGCGGATGGAAGGTCTCGGGCCTTGCCGTCAGATATTGTCGAAGGCCTTCCCGGTCGATCATCTCGATCAACTCTGCTCCATAATTCTTGCGCGCCAGCTTCTCGTTCAGAATTTTTTCTTTCTGAACTTGCGCCGCCCTGATTTGCGCGTTCGAAAGTTGAGCCCTGGTCGCTGGTTTGTTCAACTGAACCAGGCGGGCGAATGGAAGAGTGTAGACTACATCGTCCATCTGTGTGATGCCAGTGTAAGTCGGCATGTGGGCTTCTGCGACAGGTAAGTCTGGTGAACCAGACGAAGAAGATGTAGATGGTGGGTTGTCATCTGGTTGTCGGGAAGATGAAGCCATAATTTCAGAAGAAATCTTAAGAAAAGCTTGAGAGAGTAGGGTTTCTGAAATTGAATGATCGTAAAAGGTTTTTTCGTCGAAAAGCATCGGGTATTTATACCCAAGTCCATGCAGGATCAGACGATCAAGATTGACGCTCAGCAAGCGGGGATCGACGGTCATCAGCAGGCCCGATTCCCTGTGCGACGTACGCGGACGTGCTGACGTGGGCTACGTCGTGTAGCTGACGTGGCGCTCAGCGATTGGTGGCAACCAAACATCGGACTGCGCAGACGCTGTGCGCATTAAATGTGGCATTAAATGCCGCATTAAATTCTGAGGGCTGTACACGCTACTTGGATTTGAACAATCCCGCCTTTTCTGAGACAGCTGGTATGACTGGTCATCAGTAGCATATACCAGTTGCATACTTCCCCCTAACTGGTTGTCCTCTTCATCAGTTAGCAACTGATACCACTTGCTGATAGTACTTGCTGCTGGCAAACTTCCATCAGTTATCAGCTGGCAACTGGAAAGATGGAAAATTGAGCGCTTGGACTCAATTTTATTCCGCATAATCTTCTCTTCTCTTGGAATTGGGAGCTGGGACCCAATTTCGCTTCAACAGATGGCCTTTGCTGGCAAGATTCCGCCAGTAGACACTACTTGTTAGATAGAGATACCACTGAAATAAAAACAACTAAGAGCTTGGACTTAGTCGTAATCAGCGTCCTCCAGAAGATCAAGAACAGAATGAGAGCTGGGACTCATTCTTCCTCATCATTGGGGCTCACATCAATCTCCATAAGACTGAGTTTGATGCACAACTCCTTGAATCTTGCTTCTGGCAGTGGCTTGGTGAAGATGTCAGCCAGTTGATCTTCAGTTCTGATATAGTCCACGCTGACATCCTTCTTTTCGACATGATCACGAATGAAGTGATGTCGAATATCTATGTGCTTGGTTCTGGAGTGATGAACCGGATTCTTCGTGATGCACATAGCACTGTTGTTGTCGCAATAGATTGGAACACAGCCAGTGTTCACTTCATAATCCTCCAGTTGTTGCTTGATCCAAATTATTTGAGCACAGCAACTGGCAGCGGCAACATATTCAGCCTCAGTGGTAGATGTAGCAACTGAGTGCTGCTTCTTGCTAAACCAACTGATTAGCTTGTGTCCTAGAAACTGACACGTACCACTGGTACTCTTTCGGTCAATACGGCATCCAGCGAAATCGGAATCAGAATATCCAATGAGTGTAAGCTCATCATTCCTGGGATACCATATTCCGAGAGATTCAGTCCCCTTCAGATATTTCACTATCCTCTTGGCAGCTTCCATGTGTGACTTCTTCGGATTTGCTTGAAATCTGGCACACACTCCGACTGAATAAGAAATGTCGGGTCTGCTGGCTGTGAGATAGAGAAGTGATCCAATGATTCCTCGGTAAATGGTAGGATCAACTGATTCACCTTGCTCATCAAGAAATATTTGACAACTGGTGCTCATAGGTATTCTGAGGGACTTAGTTTTCTCTGGGCAGTATTTCTGAATTAAATCCTTCGTATACTTTCGCTGGCTGATAAAAATTCCATCAGCTGACTGCTGGACCTGGAGTCCGAGAAAGTATGTTAACTTGCCCATCATGCTCATCTGAAATGATGTCTGCATCAGTTGAGAAAACTTCTCGCAGAGAGTTATATTCCTTGATCCGAATATGATGTCATCTACATAGATCTGCACCATTAGCATGTCACCACCATCCTTGAGAAGAAAGAGAGTCCTATCAATCTTCCCTTTCCGAAATCCATTGCTGGTGAGGAATTGTGACAGCGTTTCGTACCAAGCCCTGGGCGCCTGTTTCAATCCATACAGGGCCATTCTCAGCTTGTACACCTTGGTGCCAACTTCAAAGCCTGGAGGTTGCTCGACATATACCTCCTCTTTTAGCTCGCCATTCAGGAAGGCGCTCTTCACATCCATCTGGAACACTGTGAAGCCGTGATACGCTGCATAAGCAAGGAACAGCCGTATCGCCTCCATTCTGGCAACTGGTGCGAAGGTCTCATCGAAATCGATCCCTTCACACTGCCTGTAACCTTTGGCGACTAATCGAGCTTTATTTCTGACCACGGTGCCATTCTCATCTCGCTTGTTCTTGAAAACCCACTTGGTGCCAATCACTGACTGATGTGATGGTCTCTCCACCAAGTCCCAAACGTTATTGCGAGTGAATTCTGCAAGCTCCTCTTGCATGGCATTAATCCAATCAGCGGATTCTAGCGCAACTCCTATGGAAGTAGGTTCCATTTGAGAAATAAAACAACTTAGGAGTGCACTGCCGTGTCGAGTCTGGACAGAACCTTCCGGATCACCGAGAATAGCATCAGTTGGGTGATCCCTCAGCCATTTGGGAGGACCAGCGACTGCTGGTGCCGGCTGTGAACTAGGTTCATCTATCCTGACGACTGGTGCTTCCACATTTCCACCAGTCGGGGCTGCAACATCAGCTGGTGCTGGACCTTCACCAGTTGGAACAACTTCATCAGCATCACCTTCTGACTGGTTGTCTGAACCTCCACCAATGTTGTCAGCATCAGCTGGAACATCCACTCTAGCTGGTCCATCATTGCCTTCTTCTTCAAAAAGGCCAGTAGGGATTCCCCCTAGATTGTTGCATGGATTACTCAGAGAGATTGAGTGAAAGGTCTCAGCAAGGTCACTTGCATCACCGACCCTCTCAGGTTGCTGATGGGCACCTGAGGGAACTGGTTGTGAAGATGATCCATTCATAGGTCTAGTCGAACCAGTTGGTTGAGCATCGGAAGAATTCCTGCCCAACTGGTCGCTGACATCCTCGACCTCAGGAACATCTTCAGCCAGTTGGCGTAAGGTCCTGCGCACTAAAGTAGCTTCATCAAAAACAACATTGCATGTTATTTCCACAAGCTGGGTAGTCTTGTTAAATACTCTATAGCCCTTGTGAGAGGGATGTCCATATCCGACAAACACACCCTCATCAGCCTTAGGCGAGAAAGCATTTAACTTCGACTTCCCATTATTATGGATATAACATGGTGAACCGAATGCACGAAGATGAGCTATAGAAGGCTTACGACCAAAGTACACTTCGTAGGGAGTTTTCTGGAGTCTGTCGTTGATCCCGCTTCTATTCTGAGTGTAGCAGGCAGTCACCAACGCTTCTCCCCAGAAACTCTGTCCCAAGCCGGACTCAGCCAGCATGGACCGGACTGCTTCTTTCAGCGTCCTGTTCCTACGTTCTGCCAGTCCATTCTGCTGCGGTTGCCTTGGTGTAGATCTCTCATGCTTGATCCCGGCCTCCGCGCAAAAATCCATCAGCGGACCGTTGCAGAATTCAGTCCTATTGTCCGAACGAATTCGCTTCACTACTGCTTCGCGTTGCTTCTGCGCTTGGATGATCAACTCAGGAAGAATCACCTTCACCTCATCCTTTGTCCTCAGCAACTTGACCCATGTATAGCGCGAGTAGTCATCAACTACTACCAGCGAATATCGTCTTCCTCCAATGGTTTGCGGCGTTACTGGTCCAAACAAGTCCATATGTAACAGCTCAAGTACCTGACTGGTACTGGGGCAAACAGGTGACTGGCTCTTGAAGGACTTCTTGGTTTGCTTGCCTTGCTGGCATGCCTTGCAAATTCCTTCCTTCTTGAACCCGCCCTTGGGAAGACCATCTACAAGGTCATGCTTGGTTAGGTAATTAATAGTTTTGAAATTCAAATGACTTAACCTTTTGTGCCACAGCCAGTTAGTTTCCATGGAACTGGTGGCTACAAAGCATGTATCAGTCTTCCCGCTTTGCCAGTCAACGACATAAAGGCCTCCTTTCCTGACACCTCTCAGCTTGGTCTCACCAGAATCTTCATTCTTGATCTGGCACCCAGACTTGTCAAACATAATGGTATAACCATTGTCGCACAGCTGACTGATGCTCAGGAGGTTGTGCTTCAGGTTGGTAACAAGGGATACGTTCACAATTCGGACATCATCTTTCTCTATGCATCCCTTGCTGATAACTCGGCCCTTGGAGTTATCACCAAAGATAACTGGAGGTCCTCTGACCTTGGTGAGCTCAGAAAACAGGAACTCCTCACCAGTCATATGAGCGGAGCAACCACTATCAATGATCCACTCGCTCGACCTCTGAAGCTGACTTGCATGACCTAGTTCCTGCAAGAAAAATAGAATCATTTAGGTCCCCGATCATCAGCGGGTCCTGCAGGGTTAGATCTCTGGATCATTCCTTTCGGAATCCAGACTTGTGTGATCTTCAGCTTGGTGTTACCCTTGCTGACATCACCTGTAGCCTTTCCCTTCCTTCTAAAATAATGCATGGTTTTGGAAGGTGTGGCTGTGTGTGCAGATCCTCTGGAGGTATTCTTCCTCCAAGAGTGTCGGAAATTTCTTTCCGACTGATCGTGTTGCCTTGGTGGTCTCTGAAATTGAGGGCCACGATGATTAGCCTTCCCAGCCCTTGAGAAAAGATTTTGATTGGGCTCAGGCCTCCGATAGGTATTCCTCCTATCGGGAAATGTCCTTCTCTCAGTGTTCCGCTGAGATTGGAACCCCTTGTGAGTATGCTGGTAACTGGCATACTTGTAAGGTTGTGCGTGGAATCCCTTGACAGCTGGTGCTGGCTGTCGGATTCTACTGGCAGCTGACGCTGACTTCCTTGCCTTAGAATATTTCGGCTTAGTCTGCGTCCTGGGGTGTGCTGGCGTCCTGTCAGCAGAGGATCTTGCCAGTTGAGGATTTTGTCTTGATGACTCACCTATGTATCTGGACTTATGGTTCCTGTGCTGATCAGCCACACGGGACTGACTGGCATAACCAGCTGGTGCTGATGCATTTGCCAGTTGGCCCTTACCCTTACTAGTACTGATTTGTTCGGGCTGATTTATGCTCAAATCTTTTGTAAATCCCAACCCGGACTTATCAGAAGGCTTTCTCCAATGACTTAGAGCTGCCTCCAAGTCTTTCGAGCCTTTATTTAGAAAATTGATTTTGTTTTCTTGCTCCAGAACGAGATTGTGAAAGTTATCTCGTTCAGTTTTTGCAATTTGGAAATCTTGGAGCAATTCAGAATGAGCCTTTTTCAAACTTGCTAGCTCTTCGCTGATGGACCTCGATTTTTCAATCTCACTGGTCAAAACAGTAATTTGACCTTTCAGCGAAGCATTTTCACCAGCCAAAACATTTTTTATTTCATAAAATTTTAAAAATTCATGCTGAAGAACATCTAAAGTGACGTCTTCTGAGTCGGAGCAATGCGACTCAGAATCGTCTATGATTTGTACTGGCATGATATGCAATTGAGGAACTGATTGTACCTCATTATCAGCAGCAAGTGCCAGTTCTTCCTCATTGTCAGCATTTTCTTCAGCTAGCTCTTCTCCGAGAGCTGCCATAAATGCCAGGAGAGCTTCTTCTTCTGACTCTCCATCTGACTCGAACTCCCCATCATCATGATCGGGTATGTCAGGCACCTCAGTCCTGGTCAGCATGGCTTTGGCAACAGCCTTGGAAGCACGCTCTTCAAAGAGCTTCTTCAGCCTTTCCCTCTCAGTTTTGTCCACCTGTGGACATTCAAACTTTAAGTGATCAAGGGATTGGCACTGAAAACAGGCACGAGGAGCTCTCTTGACAAATTTTCCGTCAGATGAGCTAGAAGAAACTCCCTGTTTTGACTTGGCTTTTTCCAGAAGGATAGCCAGTCTTTTCATCTGTTGCTCTAGATCAGCAATAGAGCTCTCGCCGCCTTTGGAATGAGATCCTGATGCGGACTGGATCTCCTTCGGCTGGTTGTGCTGTGCAGCGGGTCTCTCAGCATGGAAGGGCTTCTTGTGCTTCCAATTGAAGTCCTTTTTGATGAAGTATGCCTCGTCCTGAGCTTTAACGCTGGGGGATCCAACATTCCTGATGGCCTCGTTCTTATTCACCATCTGGATGTCCCACTCGTGTGCCTGCAACTGAGCAAACAACTCCTTGGGAGTCATCTTGGACAGGTCCTTTTCCTTCAGAGCTGTCGTCTTCACGAACCAATCTTCTTTAGGCATCTTGGACAGGATCTTCGAGTTAAGATCAGCATTGTCGTACTCTCTGCCCAGAGACTTCAGCTCGCTGACAATGGCGTTGAATCTCGCCTCCATCTCCTTGATGGTTTCTCCAGTCAGCATCTGGAAGGACTCATATTTGTCCACTGCAACCTGCAATTTGTTGCGTTTCATTTGGTCAGTTTCTTGACATAGACTATCAAGATAATCCCATACTCCCTTGGCATTATCAAACTGGAGGGCTTCCTCCATCAGCGACTTAGGAAGAGAAGCCAGGATCAGCTCGTGAGCAATGGAATCCAACTGATTCCGCTTCCTGTCCTCGGCGTTCCATTCGCTTTAAGGCTTTGGGATCACAGCAGCTGGACGATCTCCTAGCTGGTGCTGTATCATGGTGATCTCAATCGGCCCTGTCTCTAGCACATCTTTCATCTCTGGATGGATGCTCTTTAGAGAGATGAGCGACCTCTTTCGCCATATATCATGCTTCACAGTCCCGTATTCGAGTAGCTTCGGATTATTCATCTTGATGTACCTGAGCTAATCAAACAGACAAACAAGGTGCAAGGAAAATGGATCTCGGTCCTAAGCGACACAGAAACGAACGGTCTGTAAGAACCGTCCGCTCTGATACCACTTGTTGGTCCCGGTTTATCAGAGTGTATAACGTTACGCAGCGGAAATATTGAACTTATAAGTCTAACTTGCACTCTGTCCTGCTGGTTACTTCAGCTGACTGGCTGACTGGCTGGTCAGCTGATAGCTCAACACTTAGAATATTTTTAAGTCTAGTTTGCACAGTTATCAGTTTTCAGATATACACCAGCACTTGAGTGCTGGGTTTCAAATACAAATTTAAATACTGAAAGCAGATAAAGGCAAAGGATTTTTATAGTGGTTCGATCAACTGATCTACGTCCACTCTCCAGTCGACTCACTGGAAATTCACTATAAGAGTAATCCGGTACAAAGATCCTACGATCTATCTCCAGCTGGTAAATGCCCCGTCTACCAGTCCACTGGATCAACCGCTCCCGGTCCTTGTCCTTCTTCAACTCTTGTCAGATGGATGGAGTGCGAGCACGTCACTTTGATCTCCTCCTCTGACTGGTTGGGTGTTGAGTTCTCCCAAGAACGTAAATCCTCTACGGCAAACTGCCCGTAATAACTCAAGAGCTGGCTGGTTCTAGAGCTGCTATGTTCTTCCTCAGAAAGAGAAAGAACACCAAGTGAGGTCTAAACTTACAAGCAGGAAGCTTGAAGTCTCGTGTTTGAAAGATATCAACACACGGAAAAGCTTTAAAGAATGCCTCGAAAGATGCTTGCTTGCTTGCAATGAATGTTCGTTCTTTCGGTAGTTGGAGAGTATTGAATGTTCAGGATTCAAGCGTGTAAGCTAGCGTGCAAGCGTGGGAACTGGGAAGCGTCTTAAATGTTGGTAGCTCCGACCTATTTATAGACGCAGGATCCCATTCAAATTTCTAGCCGTTTGGACACATCCGGAATGGGTCTCTGTCCTCGGATGTACTTCAGACGGCGGCAGGTAGGAATTTCAGGAAAACGCCATACCTGTGTCTGCTTTTTCTGACACAGACCTCTTTGTGTCAGAACGGCATTATTTCGTCAGTACGAGGAATCGCAACTGGTGTCTTGAACTGATAGACTTTAAGGATATCCTTCCTTAAAGTCTTACTTTGTCAGTATATTCCTCAGACGAATCTTCTTTTTGTCTCTAAGACTCTGGGAGAGCGAATCTTCAATTCTGCTGGTAACCTCCGACTGGTAGAACATACTGGTGATCTTGTGCTGGCAGTCTCTGCTGGTGACTTAGCGCTTGCACAATCTTAGTCTACCAATTTGTCTGGATGTTAACTCTTGGAATCTCCCATGACTGGTGGCTTCACCGCTGGTGAATAGTGTCAGCCAGAACACGTATTCTGCTGGTAGGATTTGTCAGCCTCCTGCTGGTGAAATCCTTCCAACTGGTGAACAGTAGCCAGTCATTAGCTCTTGACTCCATGCTGATGAACAGTGTCAGCATGGGTCTGTCAGCCGCTTGCTGGTGAGACTTCTCTCAACTGGTAAGCACATCTCATGCTGGTGAACAGTAGCCAGCATGAGTCTTGATCAGCTACGACTTACAACTCAAAAAGACCTAAACAGGACTTTACATTTTGAGAACTAGAGCTATCTAGAGACAAACTGACGCTGGTTGGACTTAGGATTTGATCCACCAAAACACTTTAAACACCAAATCAAAGATCTAAGCTATCAACTGGGGAAGGGAAACTTTGATAATTTTCCCAACAGCTAATGCTTCTTAGCAATCTGCTATCGAATGTTTGTCACGCTGAAGGTTGCTGCGAGGATTCTTTGACATCCGTTCAACTAGCATTTTCCTTGGTTTGCTGACCGTTAGCAATTGCTATAGCCTTAGCATTCTGCTACCGCATGGCTTCTAGCAAACGTCGACTTCCGATGTTTGCTGCTAGATCTTCTAGCAAACTAAACTATTACAACTCAATAGATGACCTATACAGGACATTACATGATATGCTAGACTTATCTAGAATTCAGCAAATGATCGACCAAATGCTAAGGTTTGATTCAACAAAACCTTTTACAAACGACTCCTAAGGGATATTTTAGGAATAATTTCCCAACAATTTCCCCCTTTTTGGTGCGATCAAAGCTTACTATCATTTGCTGAAGCTAAGAGGAAGAATGTCTGTGTTTACAAAATACTAAACTATTCTAGCAAACTAACACAGAGTTTATCCACCTTAGTTCAAGCAAAGCAAAAAAAATGAAATTCCCCCTCAACAAGTGCTGGGAAATATTTCTCGATTAAACGCATAAGTAAATGCTGCAGAGGTAATATGCTAGGAATCCTAGCACCCAAATAAAATTAGTAGACATTACTTTTTTAATTTCAATCCAATTGTTTTCAGATGTGTTGAATACACAAATAGTGTATTTCAACTAAGACACACGGTGAAAATCAGAGATTGACAGTGAGAGGTTGTCTCTGTCTGATCAATTTTCATTCATATGATATATCAATTACAAGTACAATGAAAAATGATTAGACGGAGACAAAGTAAGAGCTAGCAAGAAAAAAAATACCAGTGAGGAACGGAGGAACTCAGGAATCTGGAGCAGGTTTCTTCATCATGTCAAATTCATCGAATTTGTTTGAGGCTAGCTCCACGAATTTTTCTAGAAGCTCATTAGCAGATGCACGTTCAGCAGCATCTGTTTCCAGATCCTTGGCCAACCGCTCATTCTCTTCTTCGAGCATCTTGATTTTTGCTTCTGTTTCCTTCTGTTTGAGCTCAACTTCTTTCCGTTTGAATTCTTCAAGAATTCTCCTCTGTTCTTCTTTTGCAGCGGCTCTTGCTTCCTTCGCTTTCTTCCTCTCAACAGCTTCAGCAGCCCTTCTTTCTTCCCCCTCTTTGATTGCATCCAAAAGTCTGGAGGAAAAAGAGTTCACCTTGGAATCCACTCGCTATTTATGCTCTGCTACGTCTGTCTTTATTTCTTTTACACAGTCCTTGACAGAGGAAATGTTGGACTCGACTGTGTCCACCCTGGCCGTTACGGTATCAACGTTGGATTTGACTACCGCAATTTCCCTTCGTATATCTGTGGCTTCAATCACCATTCTCTCAGATATAGTAGACACAGCACTTTGAACGACCATTTGAACAACAGAGTCTAGGTATGTTGGAAGATGGAGCGTGCTAATCGGAGTAGCAAGGAAGGATGAGGTAGTAGGAATTATGATGCTTGACTCCTAGTAGTGGAGGTGGAGATTTCCTCCATGACTACCTCTATCCTCTCTGTGTTAGAAGTTACTCTTTGATCAGTGGTGACTAGCAAATGTATTGCCTCCTCGATCCCTCTTTGAAACTCGGCTTCAGCAGCAGCGTTGACTAGCAAATGTATTTCCTCCTCGATCCCTTTTTGAAACTCTGCTTCAGCAGCAGCGTTCTCAGCTTCCTCGAGTTTCCGTGCTTCTGCTATAGAGAATGCTAACATGTAGGCTTGCAATTCCTCCTCTCTGTTCTGATAGGCGACAATCTCGAACATTTGAGTTTTGTACTCTTCTGCTGCAGCCAACCGGGCTTGATGCAATAATTCTTCGAGCATAGGGAGTTCTGCTTGGCATTTCTTGTATTCAGCAGCAGCTTCGGCTTGACGTCTGGAGAGTTGTATGTGTCCAACAGTTAATTCGTCGGGAGCAAAAGTTGATTTTGGCAGAGAACGAGGAGAAGACGTTCTCCGATGAGCCTCAATTAATTGAAGCCTTTCGATGACAGCCTTATCATAGTATTGCTTTGTGCAAGGAGATTGATCCATCCATTCGTTTGCCCACAATTCCTCATGCTTCTAGAATTTCAACCCTTTACAAGCCATAATTATTTCTCTTTCCTCCATACCAAGTTCATGAGAGATGTAGTCATACTTCTTCCACCTTCTGAACTCTTCTCCCAATATCTTCCCTTCAGGAGTATCTTCTTTCAATACTCCAGCAAATACTCCTTTTATTTCCTCCTCTATCATCAAGGACACGAATTTATCAATATCTTACCCACCGAATCAAATCCAGGATTTGCTTTGCTTCTTATGAATGATAATCGAAGTGGATCCATGCCATTAGAGGAGATTAACGTCAGAGTTTTAGCATCATATATGCATGTGGATTCTTTGTCAGAGATGACATCAGGAAGAGCTTCTGTGTGAGGAACTTCATCAGGAATCACTTCCTCACATCTAGCAGATGATTCCTCGACAGCAGTCTGTGGAGATCGTGTGTTTTGCTCAGCAATCTGTGATTGGCAAACTCCATGCTCAGCAGATGAGCCACCCTCCATGTGTTCAATCTGCTCAGTAGAATCTTTTCTAGCATTACTTCCCTCTTCCTCAATTTTAGAAGGTCCTGCATCTGGATTCCCTGGAAGTCGTCTGGATGCTCCATGATGTTCTTCATCAGAACTGCTCTCTAAGTCCACAATTGACTTCACTTCATTGAATCTGCCTTCGTGAATTGCCTTATCAAGCTCTTCATCTGACATAGCATCTTGCGAAGGTATGATAGTTCCTTCACTGCTGATTGGGGGAATGGGAACAGAGATCCTTCCGTCTACGATGCCTTTCCCTTTCTTGGCAGCTTGTTCTTCCATTAGTGCCTGTTGAGCGGCTCTCTTCTGAGCCTTAAACTCTTCAGCGGCTGACTTGATTCGTTCGAAATTTCTATCTCTTCCTTCGAACGTCATTTCATTGATGAACTTCATATATTCTTTCTTCTCGAGCTCTTTCAGTTCAGCTAAGCGCTGTCTCTTAGATTTTCGTCCTCCCTGAGTACGCTCTTCTTTGGTTCTGGAAGACCTGGGAATGTATTCTGGATCACTTTCAGCAGTGTCCTCTATTGTGTCTTTAGCAGACACCTTCTCTGCTACAATGTCAGCAACATCATTTGCAGTGGTTTCATCAGCCTTCTTTTCTTCTTCTGCCTTTTCTAATTCTTCCTTCTCAGAAAGTAGCTCCAACTTTCTTCTGGTCTTCTTCTTCGCTTTTGGTATAGGAGAGGTGACTTTGGTTCTCTTTTTCGTTGGAATTGGTATAGCTATAGTCCCAATAGTAGGTGGAAGTTGTTCGACTTCCTTTGCAGTTATTATCTCATTGATTTGATCAATAGGTAAATTCCCCAATTTCGCAATCTCCTCGAGATTTTTGAAGCAGTGCTCTGTCTCAGCGTTTGTCTGCAATAGAGCAATCTCTTCAGCAGACATGGGAATAGCAGACTGTAAGATTTGAGGAGCTAAAGTGGACGCATCAGGCTCTTCAGGAGACGTGGGTTTGCCTTTGTCCACATTAGACTTCCCTGTCAACTTCCGAGGGTTTCGACTACTCACGGGCTTGGGCTCCTTCCGTGTTGCTGGGATGTAATCTGTAGGAAGTAGACTTTCGCCACGATCAACTCTCGTATTAGTGAACAACATCTCTAAGTATTTACTGATCTTCAGCCCAAAATTCACGTTCGACGAGAACGTTCCGTCTACTGCCATGGGATCATTCTTCCGAGCATGTTCAGCCCATCGCTCGAAAAAGAATTCCGCCCAATTACCCTTAATGTTATCGATCAGTGCCATCATAACAGAGTACTTCTTGGCAGAGAGTTCGGAGTAGGAACCAGCATCACATTGAAGCATTTTGATTACTATCTCCGCTAGAAGCTTGTACTCATCAGACAGAGTATTGATCGGTGTAGCAACCTTGAAGGCAATCGCCTGTCCTTTCTTGTCTTTCAACTGTTGGAATTGTATACATAAAAGCATTATGATTGGTATATTAGGAAACATTATGTTTGATATACTGGTAATCATTAATGACTTGCAATAAACAACTCCTGTCTGAATTAACAATCATACGATGCGAACAAACACATCCAGTTATCTCGTCGATAGGGAGATCATACGGTGTGTAAGAGATCACAGAAGATCGTATAGATCGTTCGACCTAGCGAGATATAAACAGTTATCACAGCTGAGACAGTTTCTGGTTTGGCTGTCGGTTTAGGCTGCGGCACACAAGTCCATAAGTGGTTTATCTTGACTGCTTTGTGTGACCGGTACATCTCAATGTATTGATAGGATCAACAGTGAGATGAACCATTCTACTTGACATATGAATGAGTAAAGATCTCGGTAACTTGGTCGGATCTAAAGTCTATTGAAAGCTGAGGGGCACACATGGGTTGACTGTCACTTTGACTTGCTATGGTGGAGAGTCTTACATGTACTCGTATATCTGCATCTTGGGTGATGGCAGTTTGTGTGGGGTTTCCTCAGGCTGGATTTAGATAACCATATCCGTTTCAGGATGGTGACATTCCCTGGGAAGCTCACGAGGTTCGTTATGCTAAGTCCTGCAGGCTGAATCATTGATTCAAGCATAAGCGATAAGGGTTGAGTGGTACTACTCAGGAATAATAAGAGATTAATTAATTACAGCTAATTGTCATACGCTGAATTAATTAATGAATGTCTGAAACCTTAAATATGGGGATTAACCAAGTCAATGCAACCCGTTCCTAATAACGTGGTAATAAAGGGGTAGGTCAGCATTAATTCTGTGGTGGCATGAATTAATGTTTATTAATTAATTATGTTCTGGGTTGAACATGGAATTAATTAATAGGAGGCCCACTTTATTATTTGCATTTGATCCCTGGTCTGGCCCAACACTGCTCAGAGCCCATTAGGGTTTATTAAACCCTAATAGCCCATTCTCAGATCTATATAAATAGATGAATCTCTCACTTGCCCACATAAGTTTAAGTTTGATTTTCAAATCAGAAACCCTAGAGAGATTGTGAGAGAGTGGGCGGCTGTAGATCCGGTAGCGTATCCTCACCAAATTTTCGGATCGAGCAAGGGAATAGATCAGAAGATCAGATCTGTAGGAACACCATCGTTTTTGATCGATTCCAGATTCAGATCTGCACCATCTTCATTGCCATCATCGATCTAGATCTGTAGATCAGTCCTTGGAGTTTCAGGTATTCCTTTGAATCTACGAATTAAATTAAATAGGAGCATGCATAGGGCATTCACTGTTCGTCATGTTATTTATTTTGATATCCATAAATCGAATCCGGAGTTATAATAAATGGCGATTCATGTCGCCTATTGTAGACTCAGTTCCTACAATTGGTATCAGAGCCAGGTTCGTATTTTATGGCTCTGTCGGAAAATAAATTTGACAAACAGTTTATGCATGTTTTTTAATTTATCGTGGATTGATTTAAATTTGTCGTGGATGGTTTTTGTTCTCGTGGCCCCTCTCTGGTTTTTGGTTTTAAATCGCGAGAAAATCCGCGATTAGATTGATAGGAAAAATCATGTAATAGACTAGATCTATTTGTTTGTATTTTTATTATTCAATCTGTAAACCAAATCTGAGATCCGGAAGAACACGAAGAGCTCAGTTCAGATCCGATCCGACGGCAGACTCGGATTCAGCTCTTGCCTTGGCAGGCCGCCGGCGGCGACGGCAGGCGGCGGCGCTGCAGGCTACAGCGGCCGTGGGTGGCGGCGGCGCGGCAGAACTCTGTTCTGCTGTGTGGCTGGGCCGCGCCCTCTCCCTCTCGTGCTGCCATGGTCGCCGGTGAACAGCAGCAGGTGCAGCGAGCACGCGGAGGTTTTCCTCTGCGAGCAACAGTCGCGCACGGCAGGGGTGGTGGCTTGCTCGACCGTCGTGCGCAGCAGCATCCTCGGGCCTGGGCTGCGATTCGTGATGGCTGGGCACGAGCGAGAGCAGCCGCGCGCAGGCTGCGCGTGGCGGTGGTGATTGTGCAGACAGCGCACCGTCGGTTGGGGGCACAGGCGGTCGGGCTGCGCGAGGCTGGGCATCGGCGGCGCGGCTTTTGGCGGCGAGAACAGAGGCGAGGGCGGCTGGTCTGAGGCGGCGGCGGCCGTGGACCTCTGGGCGGCGGCGGCTAGGGTTTGGGTGTTGAAGGAGGCGGCTGGAAACCCTAGCTGTGAGCTAGGGTTTGCTGCTAGGGTTCAGATCCGGGCTGGGCGCGGGCCTGGCAGCCCGGAGGCGGCCCAAACTGCTGAAAGCTAGGGTTTTCTGAAAATTAGGGTTTTTGCAACCCTATGGGCTTGAAATCCTAATTCCTGGCCCAAACTGCTGTATTTTATTCCGGCCCAAAATTGCAGATTTCAAATTAAAGAGTGGGAGCCCAGTTTGAAGATCTGTATTTATTTAAAGCCTTGTAATAGATAGGTTTAATTTTATTTCCCATGTAATTGCATCAAGGGGCCACGAGAAATTTTATTTGTTTATTTAATTAATTTCTCGTATGATGTGAATTATTATGTGCGCACTAGTAAATAATAGGAAAGCATGCTACTGCTTTTATTATTTATTTTAAAGCATGTTGTAGATAATAGGGAAGCATGTTATTGCTTTATTATTTACTTTTCAAAGCATGCTTTATGTGATTTATTTTATGTATTAAATTATGTCTATAAATTCCGGAATCATGTTGGGAAATATGATGGAATTTTAGATGTGACATAATTTATGGATCATAAAATAATCTGTGCGCATAAGAACCTTTTGAAAGAAAAGACTAAGCAAGATTTTTTAATTAAAATCAACAAGAGCTCCACAATGCGGTCTCTTATTAGAAGTGGACAGTGAAGTGAGTGGACGTCTACACGACCGTAGCCTGCTTTCTTTATTTGTTCATAAGTTCTAATAGATGAGATTTCTAATTAAAACATTTAAACATGTGAGAAGTGGACAGTGAAGTGAGTAGACGTCTACACGACCGTAGCCTGCTTACTTTATTTGTTCATAAGTTCTCTAGAATTGTTTTAAATGAGATAACAAAGGTTGTAAGAGGCATGCGTCATGGGTCTAGTACGTATGACAAATCTTCCTTTTAACTTCCGGAGTTAGAATTGTGGTCAAATGCTTAGATGTTGCCTGAGTACTAACTCATGAATGATGTCCCTGCTCAGATAGGTTGAACATGGTCTTAGTTTTATCTCCGATTATTAATTTCATTTACCGGCGAATACCTGGCATGGATTGAAATTAAAGACTGGAACTTCAAAGAGCAGTCTGGTTAGGTGGTCTGCTGTAAACGTCTTCGAAAGGAGCTTGCAGTAGATGCACCTAGGCAATTGGGGGAAACAATTGTATTGGTTTATCAAAAGGTTACAATGCATATTTGTTTCAATGTTCTGCATGTATGTACTTACTTATATAAATTATTGTCTTCAGATATGTCTATGAATAATGTCATAAATATCTTGGCACAAAATCAATTAACTGGTCCGAATTTCTTGGAATGGAAGCGCAACTTGGATTATATTCTAGTTGCAGAGGAACATTAATATGTTCTTAACACCCCGTGTCCAGCTGTCCCTACTGCTGAGTCAACTGATGTGGAGCGGAACCTCTATGACAAGTGGGTCAAGTCTAATAATGTAGTCAAGTGCTACATGATGACCACCATGTCTAAGGTGCTCCAGCAACAACATCAGCACTATGACAAAGCAGGTGAGATTATGGATAGTCTCACAGTTACTTATGGGGAATCGGATAGAGCGGTCAGATTTAAACTCATGAGGGAAATCGTGAGTTGTAAAATGACTGATGGTAGCTCAGTGAGGGAGCACGTTGTTTCCATGACTCATCTCATGGATGAACTGACGTTGCATGGAGGAGGTATTGACGGGGAAGCCCAGGTCGATATCATACTCAACTCACTTCCGAAGTCTTTTGAGAACTTTAGGCTGAATGTTGTCATGAGTAAAAAGGAGTACACTCTCAATGAGATACTCAGTGACCTCATGGCGGCTGAATCAGTCATGCAACCTGAAAAGGCAGTCTTGGTTTCTTCCAGTAATCGTCCTGCTTCATCGAAAGGTGCTAAAGGGGTGATTGGAAAGAAATTCAAGAAGACAGCTTTTGGAAGCAAAAGTTCTGGGAAAAAGAAGACTGTGACATCGGGGAAGAAGGGCAAGTGTTTCCGTTGTGGCAAAACTGGTCACTGGAAGAAGGATTGTCTGACCAAGCGGGTTGGACAAGGTACGTCATTAGCACTTGTAACGGAAACATGTTTAGCATCTGTTTCTACCCATTCGTGGGTAGTGGATACTGGAGCTACTGATCATGTTTGTTACACTTTGCAGGGATTCAGGCCGACAAGGCAACTGAATGATGACGAGGTGACGATCTCCATGGGTAATGCTGCTCGTGTGTCTGCAGTAGCAGTTGGAGATGTTACATTATGCTTTCAAGACAATGTTTTGATTTTAAGAGATGTTTTGTATGTGCCGGATTTTCGGCGGAACCTTATTTCTGTTTCCTCTTTAATAAATGATGGATTTTCAGTTATTTTTTATAGTCATGTTACTATCAATGGCAATAACGGTGTTATCTATCGTGGGATACAGAAAGACTCTCTTTATATCATAACTTGTTTGCATAAATCTTCCGTGAATGCTGCATATAACTCATTTAATCATAAGAAGAGAAAGTTTTCATCTTCTGATGAGGATCTTACATATCTATGGCATCTGAGACTAGGTCACATCAATCTAAAGAGGATCAAGAGACTCGTAGATGATGGAACGTTGGATTCAATCCAGGTAGTTCCACATCGAGTTTGTGAATCCTGTATAGAGGGAAAGATGACGACCAGGCCTTTCAAGGCAAGTCAGTCTCGAGCAAGTGATGTGTTAGAACTGATCCACTCTGATTTATGTGGACCTATGTCCACGCAAGCTCGTGGAGGACTTAAGTATTTTGTCACTTTTATTGACGATTACTCGAGATACGGGTATGTTTACTTACTTCACTATAAGTCTGAATGCTTTGAGAAATTCAAGGAATTCAAGGCGGAAGTAGAGAAGAAGTTAAACAAGACCATTAAGTCATTACGATCTGATCGTGGTGGTGAGTATCTCGGTGACGAGTTCTTGCAGTTTTTATCAGAGCATGGGATTACATCCCAATGGACCGCACCAGGCACTCCTCAGCAGAATGGTGTGGCGGAAAGAAGAAATAGGACTCTTCTTGAAATGGTTAGATCTATGATGAGTTATGCGAACTTGCCTGTTTCGTTTTGGGGCCACGCGTTACTAACAGCGGCGTACCTGCTGAACCTGGTACCTTCTAAGTCAGTTCCTAAAACACCCTCGGAACTTTGGCATGGGCGAAAGCCCAGTGTGTCAAAGATAAGAGTGTGGGGTTGTCCGGCATATGTTTTGTCGAAGGAACCTGATAAGTTAGAAGGTAGGTCCAAGCTAATGCTGTTTGTGGGATACCCCAGACAAACGAAGGGTGGTTATTTCTACTGTCCTGAGGATCAGAAGATCGTTGTTAGCACCAACGCAAGATTCTTAGAGGACGAGTTTGTGAAAAACCACAAATCCAAAAGTGATATCATTCTCCAAGAAATTGGAGATGATGATGCGCTTTCATTGGGAAAACCCCGTGGCAGATTGAGTGTACCTCTCGAAGGTATGGAACCAATTGCACGGTCGCCAGTGCAAGGATTTGATCCACAAGTAACTGCACCAACTGCTGATGCAGTACCAGTGCTCCGTCGTAGTGGGAGGGTACCTCACCAACCCGAGCGATATATGTTCGTGGGAGAGTCTTCGGACTTGATCCCGGAAGACGGACTAGATGATACCGACCCATGGACATACGACGAAGCAGTAAATGACAAAGATGCTGAAAAATGGCATAAAGCCATGGATTCAAAAATTGAATCAATTACCTCTATGGATGTATACCAGAAGTCTGCGCTACCTGATGGCTTTCGAGCCATAGGTTGCAAATGGGTATACAAACGGAAGAAAGGTTCGAAATGGGAAATAACGGCTTTTAAAGCCAGGTTGGTGGCGAAGGGTTATAGTCAAAAGGAGGGCATTGACTATGTCGAGACCTTCTCACCGGTAGTCATGCTCAAATCCATTCGAATTGTTCTATCCATAGCAGCACATATGGACCTAGAAATCTGGCAGATGGATGTCAAAATCGCGTTTTTAAACGGGTACCTTGAGGAAGGTCGTGACATCTATATGCAGCAGCCAGAGGGTTATGTGAAGGATGGTGAAGAGCATCTTGTCTGGAAGCTAAAGAAGTCCTTGTATGGACTTAAACAAGCTTCACGGTCATGGAACAAACGTTTCGATGATGTGATTAAATCCTATGGATTTTCACAGTGCGAAACCGAAAGTTGTGTGTACCGATTATGCGTCAGCGGAAGCGTGGTATTCTTTGCACTTTATGTAGATGACATTCTTCTATTCGGCAACGATGTGAAGGTGTTGTCAGACATAAAGAGATGGTTATCCGAACAGTTTCAAATGAAGGACCTAGGAGACGCTGGATACATCCTTGGGATTAAAGTCTTGCGTGATCGCAAGAAAAGGATGTTAAGCTTGTCTCAGGCCGCTTATATTGATACTGTGATTGTCCGTCTTAGCATGCAAAATGCTAAGAAAGGATTTGGATTTCCAGGCGGATCAGGATGAGAAGAGATCGACCTCAGGCTATGTGTTCACCTTGGGAGGTGGAGCTGTATCATGGAGGAGTGCGAGACAGAAATGTATCGCGGACTCCACCATGGAAGCTGAGTATGTGGCAGCTTCAGAGGCTTCCATAGAAGCAATATGGCTCCGGAACTACCTCCAAGAGTTAGATATTGTTCTGAGTTTGCCCAAGACTATCACGGTACATTGTGATAATGCTGGTGCAGTAGCAAACTCTAAGGAACCAAGAACTCACAAGGCGTCTAAACACATAGAGAAAGTACCACATCATACGAGAAATCGTAGCGAGGGTCGATGTGCTAATAGATAAGATGAACATTGAGGATAATCTAGCGGATCCATTTACAAAGGGCTTACCTCAGAAGGCATACGAGGGTCACGTTCATAGCCTAGGTCTGAGGTAGATGCCGGCCACCTGGTGACCAAATGTAATAGCTAGATTAGAATAGACACATGTTATACTCTGGAAAGTAATGGTATAATGCTTTGAGTATAAGTGGGAGATTGTTGGAATTGTATACTTGTTCGCGTGTAAAACACACTAGTGCAAGTATACACTATCACAAGTAATATAAAATGGAGTATTCTCCGAGTATCGAATCCACAGGGAAGGGTTAAAGGTGCACAAACACTCAACTTGGTTTAATTGATGAGGAAAAATGATTTGATTTGTTTAATTATCCTAGGCATGAATTAATGAGTAAATAACAATAAACATAAAAACAGGGAATGGTGAAAAACAGGGGAAAAATGGGCAAAATGGATCAGACCAATTCCTTTTTAATCGACGAGAAAAACAAACGGCCTAGGCTATGGATTCGCTTGCTGTAAAAGTCATGCTACAGCAGTTGCAACAGCACAGAGTAAATTGCAGCCAACTTACTATTCCCAGCTAGATTTCCCAAAATAGATGAGATTGCTTTTCTTAAATTAAATTAACATATTCCTATGCCCAAATTCAATTCAAGACCAGCACTATTCACAGCTCTCTTATGCAATTAAGCAAACACAACATCTACATATTCCTATGCAACACATTGTGGAGCAATTGAGGTTTCTACTCATAATCTTAATTCTTCCAAACCAAGATTAAGCATAAATCACACATTCAAGCTTCCACAAGAATTGCAATTAGAAGAATTAAACCTTCAAAAGCTCAAACTCCATACCATTAACAACCACGTAACACATTAAAGTAAGAACATGCAAGCTTCGTCCATAGCCCAAGGCCTACTAATTTAGCTCATATTTACACGGGTGAGAGCTAGATCCATAATTGGGAAACTGAAATTCATAATTAAAACAGGGAATTAAAGATAGGATGGACGAGAGGAAGAATCCCCCTTCGATTAGCTACAACAAGGGACGATTCCGCAACCCCAAGCTGGCTTCTCGTCGGCGATGGCTGAGATGTAGCTCGCCTTCTCCTCTGTCGTGTGTTCTTCCTCTTCCTAGCTGAAAATCCCAGCTCGATGTGTGGCGTGGAAAATGATGCGAGTGATCCCCCTTTCCTTCTCTCTCCTTTGGGCTTTTATATCCTTCCCCAATTTTAGGTTTCCACTTTTAGGAACATTCCCAAATTGTCCTTGGGGAAAGTAGGTGAATTTCTGCTCTTTTCGCACACCCAGCTCAGCTAATTTGACTTTATCCACGTCATTCCCGAAATTTGACTAAGTTGACTTCGGACTGGGTCAGCTCAGCTTTGCTACAGCATCTTCTTTCATTGCTCCAGCATAGACTCCGAAAATCAAGCAATTTCCTGCAAGGTAATTCACTCCAAATCCTCCAAAAACAATGTTATTTACTCTAAAACACGAAATAAACATGGAAAGACTCGAACAACTAAAAACAAGACTAAAACAACACTTATTTGGGTAGACATAGCCGAAAGACTCTCTAAAACGAACTTAAAATAAAGAGAATATAACTCTTTTTCAAGAGTTATCACCCCCCCAAACTTAGCCCGTTGATCGTCCTCGATCAACAAAAGAGACAAAACGACTCAAGGGACAAACAAGTTGGAATTTTCAGTCATGCTAGCTCATACTCATACACTTCTCAGCACAGTTGAAAATGAAATCTAGGATTCAATCATCAAAATAGTATCAACTCATCTCAAAACCCTTCCTTCTAGTTTAACATGTCATTTCCATCATGCTTCAGCATCTAAGTCTCAAAACAGCACAGCACATCATCACAATGCCAAGTCAACATGATCAAAATCAACTCCACACTCAAGTAATGCTTATGATCATCATGCTTACTTATTTTGACTCCAAACTACTCATAGCAACCTCTCCACTAATGGAGTTCATATCACAAGGGATCAATAGGACTTTATTAGCTTGTAATGTGGGCTAAGGTTAAGGTAGGAAAATATTTGGATAGAGTGACTAATTCGAGAGCACCAATGAGTTCTACCACTTATTTAGAGGACCTAAACAACTAGAACCACAATCCCAAGTAAGAGAAGAATACCCCATATTATTACACAAAATGAAGCAACCAAAAAAAAACAAAAACAAAAATTCCTCCCTTTATTTTCACTCTCTCTTTTTTTTTTTTTGTCGAGTTTTTCTCGATTTTTTTTTTCTTTTTCTGTTTTTTTCTCGATTTTTCTTGTCTTTCTTTTTCTTTTTTCTTTCTTTTTTTTTTTTTATTTTTTTTTTCGATACATTTTCTCTCTTTTTTTTTTTAACACATGTCAACAATAATAAAAATTGAAATACTAGATTCGGAAAATAAAACAAATGAGATACAAGACTCAAAAAAATAAAACAAACCGAAACGGGAGCACACCCCCCAAAACTTAAGGACGAACATTGTCCCCAATGTCAAAAGGCCGAACTCATATAAGCGCTCACGATGAGGGTCAAGAAAAAGAGATTAAAGGATAAGCAGGCTAAAACGATAGGGAACGAAAGAACTAAGCTAAGGCGCAAGAATAGGGTGCAAGGGATAATTAAAATTGAAAGAACAACAAAAGGCACAAAATGCAAACAACGATGGCCTAAATCATGTCCCAAGTGATATAAAAACAAATTTCGCCTCAAGGAAACTACAAGCAGTCGAAGGTAAACACTCACACTTGCAAAACCGAAACATGAAGCCAAATAAGAGCAAGCAACAAGGCAAAGTAATGAAGTTTTCAAAAACACAATTTTCAGGTCACGAGATCAGACGAAAAGCACTGCAAGAAATAACAAGTTAAACCGAAAGACTGATCGAGAGATGAGCATCAACTGAACAACAATTGAATCCACACGCACAAGAACGGAATAAAACAACATCGAAGCAAGAGGAAAGCCGCACGACATAAATCCAACGAAGACCAGACACAACAAGAATGAAAAACGGATAAACATACACCACCAACAGCATTGATAGGGCAACAAGAACGAACAAAACAGCATCACGAGAATATAGTATTTAGTATAGACCCAAATATAAATAGTATCAAAAGAAGTCATTGTTTAGAAAGATGAGTGGAGGAGGAACCATGGGAAATCACGGTCGGGCTGCCGGCAGAAGCTGGGAAAGCTGGGCACGGAGGACTTGAAGAAGTTGCTCATACGAGCAACAAAGAGCCCGGACAGCCTGGATTTCTTCCCGAAGCGCACAAAGTTCCGTGGTAGTGGCATCAGTGGCAGCAGCAGAAGCAGATGGGGATGCCTGAGAACGGCTGGAACTTGGGGCCTGCGGTGTTGCTGCAGCATTCTTCGCAGCATGGCGCTTTTGAAGACGGCCAATGTGGATATCAGTGGAGCCCAAATCCCGAGCTTCAGAGTCCAACATAGGCACTCCCGCACGCTGGCAGACCTGTGTAATCAAGGAAGGGAAAGACAGGGGTCCAGAAACTAATTCGTCGCCGCCGTCTGCGCGCATTAAATGCACCTCTTTACGAAAAGCAATCTCCCGCGTGTGAATAAAATCTTCAGCAGAGTAACCGTTCGAATTCCGAGATGAGCAGTAATCATAAGTAACTCTATAAATAGCATGATCTTCAGATCTGTTTGATATGCCTTCTTGCGAACTTTGCCTTCTCTTCTCATTCTCTCAATCGAAAGAAAACTTTTCTCCAAACACAAATATGGAACCAACCCATACTCTCTTTGTTTCGAGAAACAGAATCCTGTGTGATTCTGGTTTGCATGAAGAGTATGAAGCAGATTACCAGGTGGCTGAGATGACGATGGCAAGTCTTCATGCCAGCGGTTTGGGCAGATTTGTGTCCCTTACTCCGCATACGTTCCAGAGGGAACATCTTCGGTACTTCATTCGATCGAGTGATGCTGTTGGAGACTCCATTGTTGGTGTCTTCAGGAACCAGTTAGTGAGGTGGACTACTGGCACCTTCGCTTCAGAGTTCGGCCTGCCAAGGGGTCCGATTTCCGTCATGGATTATCGCAGCGATGAAATAGCCCCCGAGTGGACGTCGTGGATGAAGTGGAGAGCTTCTCCTGAGTTTGATTTCTCTCCAGCTCCCTCAGCAAATCGCTTGCAAACTCGGTACAAGGTCCTCTTAGAGATTGTCTGTGGCATGATTGTCGGGGAAAATCCTGATGACATGATTTTCTCTCGCGAGATATGGAAATCCATGATGGCGATTGATGATCGGGCGGAGGTCGACTGGGCGGCCTTCGTCTTTCAAAGGGTGCAGCGATGTGTCCAGAACTTCCCACATCTCCCTCTCCCCTACGGGATGCCATTAAGTTGGCTGCTAGAGTAGAGATTCCAGGATCTCACTCTAGTTCCCTCGAACCTTCGAGAGATAGATTTTCATCCTTTTAGGCCTTTGCCACCTTAGCTGTAATCCCTCCTTGTCATATAAATATTTTCTGTAGATGAACGTATATAATGAAATGACAGAATTTTCATTTCTCATGCTCATGTTCAAACTTCTGTGATCTTGACAAACCACATAATATCATCCACATGCCTGAGCATTGATAATAATTAAAAAAATAGCAAGATCCAAATCCGTTAGTTTGCTGAGTAGATCTCTGTCTACTGCGTTGCTGGCTTCCTAGCAGATAAGTTAACCTAGCAAATCCAAACGATTTGCTGACAGCTCAGCAGAGATCCAAACGCCCAAGAGTCTAGCAGTCTTGTTATACTCAATAGATACGAGATCTGTCGGTTGAGGATTTGTTGTCAGATGAGATGATAAATCTACGGTCTTCGTGTGCGCGTGACCTGTAGCGTATCTTCTGTTCTCCGAGAAATACTCGAGTGTTCTAATGTGGCATGTTCCAACTTGATACAGCCGTCTGTACGCATCTGGTCTAATCAGATTAGCTTTCAAGGATATCTTCTCCTCTCCAAATATTATCTCCTTTCCTCGAATATGATGTGGCAAAAAAATGATGACTCAGCATATTCGAACCGGTAAGTGCTTTTCTCTCCTAAATACGTTACCCTTTTGAGAAATGTATCGACGTATTCAAGAGTCGGTCAAAGTTTAGGAGATCACAAAAGATGATAGTCTCTTCGAGCCAAACGTTGATCTGACTGCCAGGCGTCACTATTGATCTGATAAGATTTCCCATACTGTCACGACCTTCTCTCTTCTTGCGACGATTCAGATTTCAGAAGATGAATCATCACGTTCCTTTAAAGATTCCCACGAAATCATAATTGCGGAGAGATTTCCTTGTTCTATAAAAGGGCTTCTTTGTGGCACTTATTCGGATATCACCACAAATCTTCTTCTTTACAGAGCAAAGAAAACCTTTGAGATCATGAGTTCACCGAGTAACATTCTCGATATTACCCGAAACAACATCCTTGACGAAGTGGCCCTTCGTCTTTACTATCACGGCTGTCCTGCCGTGGCCGACATGGTCATGGCGAAGGTTGATGGGACAGGGCTGAAGCAATTTGTGACAACTGCTCCCAAACACTTTCATGAGGATCTCCTTCGGGAGTTTCTCAAAGACTGCAAGACTGAGAAGGACGCCATATACGGGTCCTTCAGAGGGAGGCTGATACAGTGATCTCGAGAGTCTTTCTCTCGGGACTTTGGACTTCCACGAGGTCCAGTATCAGTGATGGGGTACAGGTCCATGGAGCCAGCATCAGAATGGACTGCGTGGAGGAAATGGCGCCTTTCTCCATGGTTTAGGTTCACGCCAACTCCTGCGGCAACCGGTCTCAAATGCTCATATCGTGAGCTGTTTCATGTTGCCAACAACATGGTGCTGGGTGGAGATCCCAACGACTTCTGCCTTTCAAAGGAAGTCTGGCAAGTCATGTTGGCTTTGGACGCAGAGCTTGTTGAGGCTGATTGGGCTGGCCTCGTGTTCAAGGATGTCCATGATTGCGTTCATTTGTATCCAGCTGTTCCTCTCCTTCATGGCATGCAGCTGAGCTGGTTGATGGAGCAGATCTTCCCAGAGTTAGCAGAGGGACCTTCTCGTCTTCATGATTCTGACTTTTATCCGTCTATTGAATAGATTGTAATTTCCTTTTGTTTTTGTTGAATGTAGTAAGTATCGTTGCTAAATATTAATGAACTACATTTTCCCTTCATAATGATGTGCTGGCCATAGGTGTTACTTATCAACTGCTACTGCTTATTTCATCAGTTGAATATGTGAATACATCTGCTCAACAATCTCTTCTCGAAGCAACAATAATAATGAGTGCCACATAATTTGATACATAATTCCTTGAATCTGGATTTGGCTAGCGGCTTCGTAAATATGTCTGCTACTGATGATGTGCTGGCCATAGGTGATACTTATCAACTGCTACTGCTTAATTCATAGCATCTTTAAGAAAAGTAAGAAGTCCAGAAAGAATGAAAGTACCATTTCACTCATCCAAGGTTCCATCCAACTCCATAAGACCCAATTTGATACATAATTCCTTGAATCTGGATTCGGCTAGCGGCTTCGTAAATATGTCTGCTATCTGATCTTCAGTGTATATGTACCGAACATTGATATCCTTCTTCTCCTGGTGATCTCGAATGAAGTGATGTCGAATATCAATGTGCTTTGTCCTGGAATGATGGACAGGATTCTTTGTAATGCACATGGCACTATTGTTGTCGCTGTAAATAGGCACACATTCAGGAGAAATCCCGTAGTCTTGCAACTGTTGCCTTATCCATAGAATTTGCGAACAACAGCTAGCAGCCGCCACATACTCTACTTCAGTGGTAGAGGTAGCAACAGAGTGCTGCTTCTTGCTGAACCAGCTAATGAGTTTGTGTCCCAGAAATTGACACGTACCACTCGTGCTTTTCCTATCGATCTTGCATCCTCCAAAATCAGAATCCAAATATCCACTCAGAGCGAGACTATCTTCTCTTGGATACCAAATTCCTAGACCTTCTATGCACTTCAAGTAGCGCACAATCCGCTTAGCAGTGTCTAGATGTGTCTTCTGAGGATTTGCCTGATATCTAGCACACAATCCGACGGCGTAAGATATATCAGGTCTGCTGGCGGTGAGATACAGAAGTGAACCTATAATTCCTCTGTAAAGAGTAGGATTCACAGCGTCTCCTTCTTTCTCAAGTGCGGCTATGCACTTTGTACTTATCGGAATTCTAAGACTCTTAGTCTTTTCTGGACAATATTTCGCAATCAAATCGCGAGTATACTTCTTCTGATGGATGAAAATTCCTTCGCTGGATTGTTGAACTTGCAATCCGAGAAAGTATGACATCTTTCCCATCATACTCATCTGGAAGTTGCTGGTCATGAGCTCTGAAAACTTGTCACATAATCCTTGATTCCTAGAGCCAAAGATAATATCATCGACGTATATTTGCACCAGCAAAATGTCTCCTTCATCTTCAATGCGAAAGAGAGTCTGATCAATCCTCCCTTTCTGAAAACCATTCTTCAGCAAAAATTTGGATAGAGTTCCATACCAAGCCCTCGGTGCTTGTTTCAATCCATAGAGAGCCTTCTTGAGCCTGTACACTTGATTACCTTGCTCAAATCCTGGTGGTTGCTCAACGTAGACTTCCTCCTTCAGTTCACCATTTAAAAAGGCACTATTTACATCCATTTGCATCACGTCGAACTCATGATAAGCAGCGTACGCAAGGAATAAATGAATGGCCTCCAGCCTTGCTACGGGAGCAAATGTTTCGTCATAATCTATCTCTTCGCATTGCCTGTGGCCTTTAGCTACGAGTCTCGCCTTATTTCTGAAAACTAAACCAGATTCATCATTCTTGTTTTTGAACACCCATTTTGTGCCTATAACACTTTGATATTCAGGTCTGTCTACCAGCTCCCACACATTGTTCCGTGTGAATTCTGCAAGCTCTTCATGCATTGCGTTCACCCAATCCGGATCTAGTAGAGCCTCTTCGACCTTTTTGGGTTCTTCGCTGGAGATATAACAAGCCAGCATAGCGTTCCCTTGTCTCGTCATTATGGGATCATTGACATCTCCTATGATATCTTCAAGAGGATGGGCGCGCAACCATGTTGGTCTGATTGGTCTGGCCACATTTTCTTCCCCTGCGAGACCATCGTCTTGTACATTGTTCGCCATAGCACCCTCCTGGTGCTCAGCATCTGGATTGGCTTCAACCGGGATAACTGCTGCAGGATTTCCTGGTACGGGAGCCTCTTCAGCAATTCTTTCAGCAACTGGAATCTCAGCAGCGCCTCTGCCAAGATCTTCATGAGTAGTCATCCCTTCCCCAAAAGGAATGTCCTTTGCAGTCTCCTCCTCTTCATCATCAAGCACCTCTAGAATGACTGTTTCAACTATGTTGTTTGTAGGTGTGGCCTCAGCATGATCACTAGCATCACTGGCCTGGTCAGCAGTTTGGTCCCCTGCTGAGTGCGTCTGGTTCGGATTGCAGTCATTCATAGACTTAGTCGGATCAACATGCATATTCTCGAAATAATTTAAAAATGTTTGATCATTGACATCATCAGTCTCATGATTGCTATCCTCTTTTCTTTTGTTTTCTCTGCGCACTAAAGTAGACTCATCAAAAATAACATTGCATGTTATTTCCACAATACCGGTAGTCTTATTCAATACTCTATAACCTTTGTGAGTGGGGTGTCCATAACCAAGAAGTACACCCTCATCTGACTTAGGCGAAAAAGTATTGAGTTTAGATTTTCCGTTATTATGAATATAACACGTAGAACCGAATGCACGGAGATGAGTTATAGAGGGCTTACGACAGTTGTACACTTCGTAGGGAGTCTTGTTGAATCTACTCGTGATAGCACTCCTATTCTGTGTATAACAAGCCGTCATAACTGCTTCCCCCCAGTACTTAGCAGGAAGTTTGGAATCTGCTAGCATCGAGCGGACAGCTTCCTTCAGCGTTTGATTCCTCCTTTCTACTAAACCATTCTGTTGAGGAGTCCTAGCTGTGGATCTTTCATGTGATATTCCAGCTTCAGCACAGAAATCCATCAGCACCCCATTACAGAACTCTGTTCCATTGTCAGATCGAATTCTCTTTACAGTAACTTCTTTACTGTTTTGCTCCTTGAGGATCAGTTCTGGTAGGATAAGTTTCACCTCATCCTTGGTCTTTAATAGACGTACCCATGTGTACCTGGAAAAATCATCAACCACCACAAGTGTATATAGATGTTTACTTACACTGGGTGGAGTGACTGGACCGAAGAGATCCATATGAAGTAATTCTAGAATCCTTTGTGATGTTTCTTTTTCAGGATTTGTCTTAAAGGATGATTTGGTCTGCTTCCCTTGTTGACATGCTTTGTATATTCCTTCCTTGCGGAAAGTCTCATTGGGCAGACCTACAACAAGCTTATTTTTGGCAAGGTAATTAATAGTTTTGAAATTCAAATGATTGAACCTCTTGTGCCATAGCCATGTTGTTTCCTCTTTGTTTAAAGCTAGAAAACAGGAGTGTTGTTGACCGCTTTGCCAATCAACAATATATAGACCACCCTGAGGATGCCTCTTAGTTTTACTTCTCCTAAAATAGCGTCAGCGATGGTACAACCAGTATTTTTAAAAGATATGATATACCCGTTTTCACATATTTGGCTTATGCTGAGTAGATTATGCTTTAAGTTGGAGACGAGCGCCACATTGATGATTCTTAAACCGTTCCGTTCAATGCACCCTCTTCCAATGACTTCTTCTTCACTGTTGTCTCCGAACTTGACCTTGGGACCGTTGAACAGTCTTCTCAAATCTGAGAACAATCCTTCGTTCCCGGTCATATGAGCGGAGCAACCGCTATCTAGGACCCACTCAATAGATAAGCATGTTCCTATTGCTGTTGAGTCCTGTTCCTGCAGTTAAATCAGGTAGTTTTAGGTACCCGTTTATTATCGGGTCCTGCAGGATTAGCATTGACCATGGTTCCCTTTGGTACCCACATTTTAGTGACTTTCAAGATTTTCTTCTTGAACTCACTGTTTACCATTTCTTCACCCTTTGGCATAACATGTTTGACATGTTTATAACTATGTGCAGTGGTGTACTTGGCCTTCCTTGCCCTTGAAATAACATATGAATTGGGCTCAGGACCTACATAGGTGTTCCTCCTAAGTGACGTATTTTCCTGATATGTTGGTTTTACAGCGTTGTAAAAATGTGGCCTTCTTTGCTGAAAGGTAGGTCTAGTTGTCCTTGCGTTTGGAACATAACGCTCAGCATACCTGGGTCGTGTAGAATACGGTTTAGTTTATGCTCTTGGATTCTGCTGAGGTCTGGCCGACACATACTTAGCGTTCGCTCTGTTGTTCCTCTGCTGAGGTATAGTCGATTCATGCACAGCATACAACTTAGGATTCCTCTGCTGAGGTCCACGAGTTGTATGTTTAGCAGATTCTGACTTAGCCCTCTGCTGAGATCTAGCAGACGAATACCTAGCAGTCTCTGCACAAGACTTCTGCGGAGATCCGTTATGCGTATTCTGTGATCGTCCATTCTTTTGCTTAGCAACTTGCATAGCACTAGATGATTCAGCAACGACAACTCCTTTTCCTTTTTCAGCAGTAATATTTTTAGGAGATACAAACACGATTGGATTCTTCTTAGAAGAATCATCATAGGATTTTGATATTCTTTCCGAGGATTCGTATCCAAGCCCAGACTTATCCTTATGGTGTCTTTGTTGGCTTACAAGGGCATCAAGAGCAGCCTTGCTGGATGCATACATGCAAATGCAGTCCTCTCGAGGATAACTTTTCAAAGCAAGATTTTCTTTCTCTAAATTTTGACATTTGTCAGTTAGTTGAGAAAAATCCTCTTTTAATTTCAAGAATTTCTCACTTTCTAACCTCAGTTTCTCAACTTCCTCGGATAAGGATTGAATATTTCGTTGAAGTGAGGCGTTTTCACCTATGATTGCGTTTTTGATCTCATACATTTTTGAAAACTCAATTGACAACTTTGTCAAGTAATCTTCCTCGGAATCGAAAAATGATTCCTCCGATTCATCTATGATAGGAATGTTGGTTGGGTTTGTAGATAATACCTCACTTTCCTCAGCAGCGAGAGCTGATTCATTGTTTTGCTCAGCATCAATGTCCGCGTCAGCAAACTGATCTTCAACGATGTTTGCCATTAACACGAACAATGTTTCCTCGCTATCTTCTTCTTCTGAGGAATAGTAAAACTCCTCGTCATTCTCAGGGATATCAGCAATCTCCGTCCTGGTCAGCAACGCCTTGGTCACTAATTTAGCAGCGCGTCTTTCAAATCTTTGCTTCAGGCGTTCTCTTTCCTCTCTGCTGACCTTCGGGCAATCATGCTTCAAATGATCTGGAGAACCACATTCAAAACAAGTTCTAATTTTTCGCTCTACTGAGCGGTTAGATGGTTCAATCTCTTTCGCCTCTTTCTCAGCTTTAGCTTCATTCAGCATCTTCTGCATCTTTTTCATCTGTTCTTACAGCTCATTGATCTTTAGATCAATAGGTTGTGTACCTGCACTGGAAATAACTTCCTTTGCGGGTGATGCTGGAGCTGATCTTTCTTGCTTGTAGAAGGGCTTCTTTGTCTTGAATTTGCTGAAGTCCTTCTTAGCAAAGTACGCTAAGTCCTCAGAGTTGCCAGCAAAATTTGATGCAACTTGTGCTACAGCTGTTTCATTCTTCTTCGACTGTTGTATAATAAACTCGTGAGCTTTGAGTTGAGCAAATACCTCAGATGTAGTCATGTTGTTGAGATCTTTTTCACTCAAACTTGTCACTTTCGCGAACCAGTCATCTCTTGGATATAGTTTGGAGATGATTTTGTTGTTCATCTCTCCCTTTTCATACTCTTTTCCAAGATTGTTAAGTTCACCGATTATGGTGTTGAAGCGCTCTTTTCTATGATTCGCCTGCAATCATAGAAAATGATTCGTACTTATCAACAGCTATTTGTAGCTTATTTCTTTTCATTTGATCTGTTTCTCGCGATGCTTCACACACATAATCCCACATTTCTTTAGCAGTTTCAAAGTCAAGAGATTTGTTAGCCATTAATTTTGGTAAGCAGTCATAAATCAGCTTCTTGGCTACATGTTCCAACTGAGCCCTCTTTTTGTCTTCTGTGGTATACTCCTCATAGGGCTTTGGAATCATCTGTGGTCTTGGTTCTTCACCAGCAGCAGGCGCACCTACAAAAATGTTAGGTTTCATAATTTTTATTGGACCTTTGGTCAGTACATCCTCCATTTCAGGATGGATGCTTTGCAGATTTATGAGAGCCAACTTCTTCCAAGATTTGAAGTTCTCCTTGGAGTACTTCCCGAGTGCATGGTGATTCAACATCTTGTCTCCTGAGCTAGACAAGCGAAACACAGAGAAGCAGATAAAAGTGCAAGGAAAATGTAGATCTGGTCTTAAGCGACTCAGAAGCAGTCGGTTTTTCAACCTCCTGCTCTGATACCACTTGTTGGTCCTTAAGTTTCAGAGTCGTCGTGTTAGATAACCTCTCGAAATGCAGCGGAATAATTAATCGTCACTTACACTTTATGTTTTTCCTTTCAAATATTCGTTAAGCTCAGAGATAGATTAAGTTTCTTCACAGTTATACACTAGCAATATGATTGCTAGGTTTCAAATATTATGAGCAATGTAACAGTAAAAGAACACAGTATTTATAGTGGTTCGATCCAAAAAGATCTACGTCCACTCCTTAGCCGATATGCTAAGAATTCACTAAGTAAGTATACAGATTACAAGGATTCGCCTTTTACAGTTAAGTAGGCAGTGAGTTTTCGGCCTGGCTACTTGACAGCTATCCTCCGATAACCTGAACTCCTCAGATGCTGGTTTGGCTGAGTCAAGGGCACACCTTCGAAACTCCTGCCTTGCCTGATTTGGAAGTTTTATAGTCACTTCCTGACTTTCCTTGAATACGGCTAAGTGCCCGTCTGAGTCTAGACCTTTTCAGGTGTTCGACAGTTAGATTCTTTCTGAAAAGAAAGGAATCCCAAATGATTGAGGATTCTTGAGTGTAAACAAGAATCTCTTCAATTGAGTGTCAGTAAATCAATGAACGACACTTCTGGTTGTTGAGAGCTTTTAATATTCTTTCACAAGGCTCTCAACTGACTACTTTTACTTTGTTCACTTTGTCAAAGGAATCTCTTGCTTGAGTGTTCGTGAATGTCTGAAGTGAGAAAAGCAGTAGTCATTCTCACTTTTGGACCTGCCTTTTATAGATGGAGATTCAAATCTTGAATATCCATATCCGTTAGACACAACGTCTCTTTTGTCCGAGAGTGATATGACTTGTTCAGTCCCTTTTTGCGTTGCAATGTACTTTTCGAACTACTTTGGGAAGGCTCCATCCCTTTTTGTGTACTTTCTGTCAGAATAGCAGTGTGTCTCCAACCTTTGACTTTCTTGTTCTGCTAATGCTTCTTAGCAATCTGCTATCGAATGTTTGTCACGCTGAAGGTTCTTGCGAAGATTCTTTGACATCCGTTCTGCTAGCATTTTCCTTGGTTTGTTGACCGTTAGCAAATGCTAAAGCCTTAGCATTCTGCTACCGCATGGCTTCTAGCAAACGTCGACTTCCGACGTCTGCTGCTAGATCTTCTAGCAAACTAAACTATTACAACTCAATAGATGACCTATACAGGACATAACATGATATGCTAGACTTATCTAGAATTCAGCAAATGATCGACCAAATGCTAAGTTTGATTCAACAAAACCTTTTACAAACGACTCCTAAGGGATATTTTAGGAATAATTTCCAAACAGAACGTGTATGTTAAGATATATTTGAGTATATCTTTGCATATCTTGTAGATCTTGTATATCAAACTAGAGAATATCTTTTATATCTTTTGTATCTAGTCTAGATTAGATTAGTTTTCCTCTCTATATATACATGTATGTACATTATATTTCATTGAGTGAAATAAGAGTTATTATTCTCTACATGGTATCAGCCAAATATTTTGGCCTAAAACCCTAGTTTTTTCGTCGACTTTTTTTTTCCGTGCATCGCCCATCGGCTACTTTGCCATGGACGATCACCTGCCTCTCGATGAACTCCCGACTCTTCCTCTCTCCACCATGATTCACATGGTTAACATTAAACTCACATCCTCGATTTATTTACTTTGGCACGCTCAAATCGAGCCACTCCTGATCACGCAAAATTTTCTGCCGATTATTGATGGTCCGACACCTGCACCGGCTCGCTTTCTACCGTCCACCACAGGCGCATTGACAGTCAACCCTGAATACTCTAAGTGGTATTCAAAGGATCAGATCATCAAGTTATTCCTCGTTTCAACCTTGACTGAGGAATCTATGGCTGTTATCATTGGTCGTCAGTCGTCTCGTGAAGTTTGGGACGCCCTTTCTCGCACATACAGCCATCGTTCAAAAGCCCGTGAATTAAGCTTAAAGGACAATCTCCTGTCTCTTAAGCGTGGTGATCTCTCCGTTGCTGATTATGGTCGACGTTACAAAACTATTTGCGATCAACTTGCTTCCATCGGCCGCTCTCTTGATCCTTCCGACAAAGCGCATTGGTTCTTACGAGGGTTAGGGTCTGACTTTGCGACATTCACAGCCGCTCAACTTAATCAAGACCCGCTCCCGGACTTTGAAACGCTGCTCTCCTGCGCCCAAAGCCATGAGCTCTTTCAAAAATCCTCCGACCAGCCTGCACAGCCCGTCGCGTTTCAGGCTTCTTCCAAGCCGCACGATACCTCCAAGTAGCAAGGAAATAAAAGCCGTGGCAAGAATCAGGGTGGAAATCGACAGCACCGTAAGCCTTGGTGCTACTTTTGTCGTATGACCGACCGCGATGCGTTCGATTGCCCTCACCGGTTTGAGCAGAATTTTCCGCGCCAACCTCGACCTGCACAGGCTCAGTTGGCTGAAGCTTTTTCGGCTAACTGCAATGTTTCTCCATCGGCTACTTCGGATTGGTATCTTGACACTGGGGCCACTGCGCACATCTCCTCTTATTCCTCCGGGCTAGATAATGCGTCGCCCTATTCTGGTTCAGATTACGTCACCGTTGGTAACGGTAATCGGCTTCGTATTACACACATTGGCTCTCTTTCTCTATCAACTGATCTTAAATTGCATGATGTTCTTATTGTTACTGAGATTACCAAGATTCTGCTCTATATCAGCAAACTTACACATAATTTTCCTGTCCGTGTTTTTTTATTGCCTCTGATTTTCAGATCACGCATGGGGACAGCGGACGGACTCTGGCAAACGGCGTGCGTAGGAACGGTCTTTACGTGCTCACCTCTCCCCATCAGGTCTTCACGGCTTCCTCCTCACCGCCTTCCACCTCTTTTGATGTTTGGCACTCTCGTCTTGGACATCCTGCCCCATCTACTCTTACTCTTTTACGTCATCTAAATTTGATGTATTTTCCGTCATCGAGTCAGTCATCTGGTTTATGTCAGTCGTGTCAGCTAGCTAAAAATAGTCACTTACCCTTTCTTTTTTCCAATAAATGTGCGTCTAATGTATTGGAACTCGTTCATTGTGATTTATGGGGGCCTGCTCCCATTACTTCTTCTATGAAATTTCGTTATTATGCAATATTTATTGACGATTTTTCTAGATTTTCCTGGTTCTATCCTCTTACTGGAAAATCCGATTTCTATGATGTCTTCGTCCGTTTTAAGCTTTTTGTTGAAAATCAATTTTCAAGAACAATAAAAATGTTCCAATCGGACGGTGGCACCGAATTTACAAATTCCCGTGTTCAATCCCTCCTCACAAATTCCGGCATCCATCATCTCATATCCTGCCCCTATACACCTTCTCAGAATGGTCGGGCCGAGCGTAAACACCGTCACCTTACTGAAATGGGTCTTACTATGCTTTTCCATTCATCCGCTCCATTATCTCTTTGGGTAGATGCGTTTAGCACAGCTATATACACTGTAAATCGCCTTCCTTCTCCGGTCCTTCAAGGTAAATCACCCTTCCAAGTCCTGTTCAACCACACACCCTTCTACAACTCGTTCCATCCATTCGACTGTCGTGTATTTCCGTGCCTTCGCGATTATCCTAAAAACAAGTTCCAACCGCGAAGCATACCCTGTGTCTTCCTAGGTTACAGCTCCTCTCACAAAGGTTTTTGATGTCTTCATCCGGAAACCTCTCGTGTCTACATCACTCGTCACGCTAGATTTGATGAGTCATGCTTTCCTTTCGCTCGTGCTAGCCCGTCCTTACCCCTCGATCGCCTTCAACTCTCTGAATACTTTGATCAACCACCGCCAGCTCCGCCTGCCTTTCCCGTGCTTCCGCCTTCATCACAAACTCTTTCCCAACCGTGCCCTATTTGCCCTTCCGACACAACACCGCCGCCCTCAGCCGCACATATCGATCCGGTTCTCGCACCGCCGCAAGCCGACGTCCAGCCTCCGCCTGTCCAACAACCTCCATCTCCTCCGCCTGCACGCAAGCATCACATGCAAACACGATCTCAGTCTGGTATTTTTAAACCTCGTTACCCTATTGATGCTAACCTGGTTTCTATTTATTCTGCGAGCACTGCTATTACGAAACCACGCGGTATTATTTCTGCTCTCAAAATTCCGGAATGGACGCAGGCGATGCGTGAGGAGATGGACGCGTTGCATGCAAACAACACTTGGACCCTTGTTCCACGGCCTGCCTCTTCCAATGTTGTTGGCTCAAAGTGGGTATATCGCACTAAATTGCTCGCCGATGGGTCGGTTGACCGCTATAAAGCACGCCTCGTCGCGCAGGGTTTTAGCCAAATACCTGGGTTCGATTTCACCAATACCATCAGTCCAGTTGTCAAGGCTTCCACTATCAGGATTATTTTATCTATTGCAGTTATGCGTCGCTGGTCTCTTCATCAGCTGGATGTCAAAAATGCTTTTCTGAATGGTATTCTCACTACTCCGGTTTATATGGAACAGCCACCGGATTTCACAAATACTTGGTATCCGTCTAATGTGTGCAAATTACAAAAAGCTATTTATGGTCTTCGTCAAGCTCCGCTTGCCTGGTATCAACGTTTTCGGACTTTTCTTCTCAATCTTGGTTTTCGCTGCAGCTCTTCTGACACTTCACTCTTCCTCCTTGATGAGTTCATATTTTCACTCATTATTGGTTTGATTTATCTTTGTTTTTCATTGCATTTTCATTTGTTTTAGTTATTTTTATTGCATGAATCACTCTAGGAGGGTATTGCACTTGTAGTGGTGTATTTTTGCAGGTTTGAGGTCGAATTCACCGAAATTC
>JAPKLW010003486.1:725-40746 GCA_026898455.1 Plectranthus barbatus
TTTTGGTGTCTCGTTTTGTTTTCTTCCATATTTTTGGTATGTTAAACTTAGTTTTGAAATGAGTTATGAATCTATTTTCATTGCATGCTATCACAAGAAAGAAGTTTTCACATCGAACATAACTGAAAGTTCGAAATCTTAGCATTATGAAAAATAAATGAAATTCTACATATAAGAATGCAAATATTGATAACACGCTTGAGATCATAATTCATAAAGTCTCTAAGGGGAATAGCTACAATCAATTCATTCAATAATCCAACAGGAAGAGAAAGAGAAAGAGATGTATGCAGCATTTATGAGGTTAAAACAATCAAGACTGCCATCACCCTCTCTCAAAAGATAAATGGAAAACAATCTCCACTTCTTAAACAACTAGACTCCCACACTACAAAAAAAATGATGTATAGCCAAGACAATAGTTGTTGCTATATATATAAAAATTGTCACTAAATCAGCGTAGTGGCAACTTTTGTGTTCGTCACTATGTCGTGGCTACTTGATAGTGGCTAAAAGTTTTAGTAACAACAGTAAATAATTATCACTATAATTTATGTTATAGTGACACTTGTTTTTGTCACTAAAATATATTGTTTTAACAACAAAAAAATATTATAACTATTTTTTAACTCTATAGTAACTAAATTATTATTGTCACTATTTTTTTATTTTATAGCTACCCAAAATTATCATCACTATTATTTATACATATAGTGACAAATTATTTTTTTCACAAAATTTTATTTTAAAAAATAATTTTTTTTATTAGTAACCCACCGTAATTCGGTCGCACTACACGCACCCGATACCACGTTGTATGGTTCAGGCTCGCGCTAGGTCACACCAAACCAAATCCCCCAAAATCCCCCCTGCCCAGGTCGCTCCGGACCACCAACAAATCACTTCCTGCAAGATCAATTAAAAATAAATAAACAAACAATATCAATAACAGGATTTGAACACAGCACCTCACAGTAATTATTCATTACCTCAAACCACTACACCACAAATCCATTTGTTATTAATAAATAACAATTAATATACAAAAATGTTAATTTGGTCATTCTACTATTTTAAAAAATAAATTTTGACTTAATCAACTTCTTAATTTTGAAATTAGGCAAAATCAAGTTTCTCTATTTTTTATTTTTAGTTTATATTTGGAGTGTTTTTTATGTTATAATTTTGAGTTTATATAAATATTTGTTGATTAAAAATTAAATGTCTCCTGATTCCAAAAAATTATCTATTCAAATATCAATTCACTTCACAAATATTTATACTATAATTAAATATAATAATAATAATAATAATAAAATGGTGATCGCAATGTTGTTATCCCACACCATTAGAAGCATTTCATTTTGAAACAACGAAAAAATAGTTAGATTACAAAGAGTTCAAAATATTAAATACTTCCCTTTCTTGGTTGTAGATTAATAAACGATAATTAATTTAATTAATTCTAAAGTAAATTAATATTATTATTATTACTTCCATTCAAATATAAATATTATATTTTATTATACATTCAATATTGTATAAAAAAGTATAATATGATTTATTAAATTTAATGTAATTATTATAATTATTCATGAATTAAGAATAATATATTTATGATATGTTTTTAGTTATAATACATAGTATAATTAAGTATTGGAGAAATTAAATGCTTAAAAAACAAATATTTAATTTTATCAATCAAAATAATGAATAATTAAAAAATTCAAACGCTTTAAAATATTTATAATTTTTTATTAAGTATGATTAAGATTTCAAACATGATTAATAATTTTAAAAGTAGAGGTCAATAGTCGAATTAATATAAAACATAACTTAAGTTTTCTTTAACCGTAATTTATTATTTGTTCTTATAAATTAGTGACATTATTTAAAGTTATCATAAATTATATTTTTTATTGTGAAATAAGTATTGTCGTTGTAAAAATATTTTTTATCATAAAAATATTATTATCACTAACTATATTGACAATAAATACTATTAGTTATAAAATTGTCACACATAAATGTATTTTCAGTCACAAAAATATTATTGTCACTAACTACAGTGACAATAAATACTAACAATTTATGAGATTGTCACAAATTATATATTTTTGTGATGACAAATATTATTGTTGTTGTAAATGCATTTTTAGTCGCAAAAATATTATTATTGCTAACTTTAGTGATAAAAAATAGCGACAATATATAAAATTGTCACAAATTATATTTTTTGTGACGAGAAAAATAATTGTAGCTGTAGATGCATCTTTAGTCACAAAAATATTATTGTCCCTAACTTTAGTGATAAAAAATATCGACAACATTTAAAATTGTCACAAATTATATTTTTTGTGACGAAATGAATAATTGTTATTGTAGAGGTATTTTTAATGACAAAATCTAAATTGTCACTAACATTATCGTCACTACAAGCTATTTTTCTTGTAGTGCCACAAAGTTAAGAAAAGGCTTCATGCACAATTTCTATTCCAAAAGCAAAGACTATACACTAGAATCAACGCACAACCCATAATTGAAAATAGATGCCTATTAATTGTTTTGGAAAGAATTAAGTTAACCACTAACTCTAGTCTAAAAACCACCATTCCAGATACTTCAGTGTTGCACCTATTGTCTAAAAGCGCAGAAATAATAAAAAACAAACAAAATGAGCCCAGAAAATGTGGCTGAAACAAGAACCTAAACTTAAGAAAAAATCACTCACATAGCTCAAGCAGCTACCATGCATAAAAAGGGGATGAACTGCTGCCTGCTGGAAGTTGCTCAGATATTATAATGACTAATGCCAGCTGGAATTCTTCTAATTTCATTTTCTTCTTTCACAAAAATATAAAATGGTAGTATGACCATGTTATGCAAGATGAAATCTTTTTCCATACTTGTTTTCTTCATAAATCGTGTATGTTTAGTCAGTAAATTACACTTGGTTTTATTATTATTTTTTTTCATTATGTATGAAGTATAATTTTTAAATTAAATAAGAATTATTAACATATTAAACAAATATAATAATTAAATAAATAGTATATGTATATAAGGGGAGCGGATCCGGTGAGAAAGGTCATAATGTGAGAAAGTGAGAAATATGCTTGATTGTGTTCATGAGGTTGTTTGATTGTGTTTATGTCGTTGCTTGATTGCAATGTTGCTTGGTTGTGTTTTAGTTGTTGCTTTATTATTTTGTTGCTTGATTGTGTTTTATATGTTGCTTGTTTGAATATCAACCATTGATTTTTTTAAATCTAATGGTCATGATTTATTCTTTTCTCAAAATATGTTTAGTTTTTATTAGTATATTATAATATTATATTATTCATTGATATTGTAATAGATTACAATATATATTATAATGGGTTATTTTTATTTATCAATATTATATATTAGTACATAGGGGTGGAAATAGGCCAGGCCGTCCGACAGGGGCCTTCGGCGTAGCCTACCACAGGCCAAGCCAGGTCGGATATATTTTGTAAACAGGTCAGGCTTGGGCTATTTATAAAGCCTTTTTACTTACGCAGGCTCAGGCCCGGGCTTTAAAATAGGCCTACGAAGCCTAACAAACCGACCTATTTAAATGATTATATATTATATAATTAATTAAATATATTTATTATTTAAAATTAAAAACGATATTCATAATTTAGAAATAAAAAATATATTGAATAATTTATTTGTTACCAAATAATAGATTTATATAAAATATTATACATATTCTCTATTGAAATTATTTAATATATATATATATATATATATATATATATATATATATATATATAATTTTTTAAAAAAATAACCATAAATATAAAATAGCCTTAGATAAGCTTTTAATAGGCCAAGAATCAGGCCTATTTAACTAAAAAGGCCAGGCTTAGGCCTAAAAAGAAGCCTATTACAGGTAATAGGCAAGGCTTGGACCTCTTCCAATTATAACAGGCCTAGGCCTACTGAGCCAAAGCCTAGCCCGACCCAGCCTATTTCCACCCCTATTAGTACATCATAACATACATTATTTTCTATATTGTACATCTAAAAATATATAATTTTAATAGAAATAATGATAAAACAGATCAAACATAAAATCTAAAAAAATTGGAGTTCGGCTTAAAAAATCAGCCCATACAAAATCATGCTTGCATTATTTAAAACTAATAAATTAGTGAAGATATAATGCCTTAAAAATATGATAAGTATAATTTTGTTATATCTATTTATTGTGTGTATATGTTTTATAAGATAAATAAATTGGTAAATAAATTAATAATATAAATAAAAAGTGAAATTAAGGTTGATGTGATATAGTATAATAAATTATTAAATAAAATAAGATTAAAATAAAAAAATAATATTGATGTGCTGCCTTTGAAAGGAGAATTGGTAAAACTATTATTCTTAAAAGTTTCTTTCATTTAATATATTCTAACTATTAAAAATATAAAATTATATTATGCGATTGATTATAAACTCTTAATGGGAGCTCTTATAAGGATACTCAATATTTGAAAGTAGTTGGAATGTATTATGCTTTGAAGGTTAGGTGAAATTGTTTAATGCGTTGAAAGTAGGGTTGTATTCGACCTGAGTTGAGTAGTGGTTTGCTTAAGTTTAACTCGTTTAATATCGAGTTGAGCTTCAAATTTTTTTTATTGAATACTTTAAAGTTCATAAATTTAATCGAGCTTAAATGAACTTTTTAAATTTAGAATATATATAAAATATTCATAATTATTTTGAAAGAAAAAATTATTTATTCCAAAATTAATTTTATATTTATGCTCAGATACAATTTTTTTCTTAAAACTAGAAAGATTTATTATTCTTATTACTCTTAAATCATAAAATATAAAAATAATTATTATTTTTTTTTTACTAATTTTAGTGTTTTCTCACGAGTTGAATACTATGGAGGTCAAGTTTGTTTCCTTTAATAAACGAGCTCGAACGAACTTTTATTAAGTCAAAATTCGATGAGCCCACAAACCAATTTTATTCATGTACAACCCTACTTGAAAGTTTATTATTATTGATACTTTTGAATGACTGTACGTCATGATTTTTTCCTACTAAAAAAATTCCTTTTAATTATTTGGAGAATGCTTTGAATTTTTATACTGAAAAGTAGTTGCAAATCATTATTCTTTGTAGGGTGTGCATGCAAAACCCAACGAAATAATTGTTCGAATAATTTTATTTCAGATCAGATAGTTTCAGTTCGGTAATCAAAGCAAAACATATAATTAATTAAACCCTAATTCACAACCGACGAATTGTTGTGCAACGTCCAATTCCTTGAGCAATTAATATGGTGGGACATGTGATCTGACTTTCCCTTCAACCTCATTTTTTTATTTATTGTGCACAGTAAAGTTCTCATTAATTTTTCTCCTTAAAAAATCGGCTTATAAGAAAAGGAGACCTACACTATTATATGATAGTATACTCTCATATCTCCAGTACGTGGGATACTTTAACCCACACATCTGTTCTTCCTTATGCATTTTTCGAAGAATTGTTGTGCAACGCCCAACTCCTTGAGCATTTATTATGGTGGGACATCTGATTTGAATTTCCCTTCATCCTCATTTATTTATTTATTGTACAGTGTAAAGTTCTCATTTTTCTCCTTATAAAACCGATTTGTTAGGAAAGGGGACTTCACCATTACATAATAGTATACTCTCAGGTCTCCGGTACGTGGAATAATTTAACTCACACATTTGTCCTTCCTGACGTGTTTTCCGACGAATTGTTGCGCAATGTCCAGCTCTTTGATTACTGTAATTCAATTATGTTTCTAAACAATGATTAAAAATAGATTTTATAATAATAATAATTAATAAATGATAAATTTAATAATTGCTTTTAAGTTTAAAATGTATTTAGTTTCATAATTTTTTTGATTTCCTAAATAAAAAAAATAAAAAAAACAATTTAAATTAAAAAAACTAACTACCAAAAATAAATTTAGTTTTTTATTAAAAATATAAATTACAAAAAAATTAAAATTTAATGCCACCTCATCAGTCCACGTCAGCCCTAAAAGCTAATGTGGAAGAATGATATGGCAACTTATATAAGATGTGGCAAATAGGGATGAAATTATATAATCCAAAGTAGGAGAATTGTCGATCCAGGACCCAAAAGATAGTTAAATTATCAATTCAGGACCCGAAAGATGATTCGTCAATCCAGGACCCGAAAGATCAAACAATTCTCAATCCAAGACCTGATATTGAGGTCCTGGATTGAGAATTGTATGATCTTTCGGGTCTTGGATTGAGAATTTTTGTGATTTTTCAGGTCCTGAATTGACAATTAATCTTTCGGGTCCTGAATTGATAATTAAACTATCTTTCGGGTCTTGAATCGATAAAACTCCTAGAAAGTAATAAAGAATAGAATTTCATAAAATTGAAAGAGTGAGATAGAATTTCATAAATTATAAGACTGTGGGATAAATTAACATAATTATCCATGATAATATACTCTTAGGTCTTCTGGGATAATTTAACCCACACATTAGTAATTCTTTAGGCATTTTCCAACGAATTGTTGTGCAACTTACAGCTCTTGAGCATTTATTATGGCGAACATGACTTTCCCTTCAACCTCATTTATTTATTTATTGTTCACTGCACATGCATTTGTCCTTCCTTACCTGTTTTCTTCTTTCTCCATTCATTATTTTATGTTTCATCATAACTCACGAGCTGAGCTAGCCAATTGATTACGCACCCTTGGCCTTGGGTGGGTTCTACTTCATCAACCAACCTTTCCATTCTTTTCATTTATTGTTTTCACGAAATTATTCACGAATTTCAATTTGTAGGCCTCCATGCTTTGAAGGTGGCCTAGATCATGATGAAGTGGGCCAATAGACACTAATCGAGGAGTATAAGCTGCTTCATTTGCTTTCCTGAGCTTCTCGGAAATTTTAAAGATACATACTGCATCCGGATTCAAAGGGTCTGCAGACAACTCAAATAACTTTTTATCAATGGAAGATGTTAAACTTTCAATGATACGAGTTGGTGATTTGTAGAATTTGGTCCGAAAGAATTTCATATATTCTGTATATGGGAATACAATACCGAAGCAAATATATATACACTCAGTCTCAATGAACTAGAAACCCTAGGAAAATCCTAATATTATGGGATACGAATATATTATGTAGCAACATATCTTCAACTTCCTTCTACGTCCATATCCGAGAGATACTGATGAAGATACGATCATAATATCTCAACACTCCCCCTCAAGTTGGTAGGTGAAGATTTCGAACCCCCAACTTGCCAACTAAGTAACCAAGTTGATCAGCACCCAATGGCTTTGTAAAGATATCAGCGATTTGCTCGGTAGTTGATATTTCTCGTGGCTCCACTTCTTGTGACTCAACTCTCTCACAAACAAAGTAGCAATCCATCTCAACATGTTTTTTCTGTTCATGGAATACAGGATTCTTCGCAATATGCCGCGCTGCTTGGTTGTCACAATATAATGCAGTTGGCGTTCATTGTTGTATGCCCAAATCCATCAACAACCATCGCAGCCAAATAATTTCACTGACTGCACTTGCCATGGCCTAATATTCGGCTTCAGCCGCGAGACCACACTTTGTCTTTTAGTACGCCACGATACAGGAGCTTCCCCAAGCTTGATAATATATCCTCCGCGTGATCGCCTCGTCATTGGACATGTTCCCCAATCTGAGTCACAGTACCCATTTAGTGACAAATCTCCTTCGGCTGCGAGGAATATTCACTGGCCAACCGTCCCTTTTACGTTCCGAAGCACGCGCATGGCAGCGTCGGGGTGTGCTTGTCTTGGTGAGGATAGAAACTGGCTTAAAACACTAACAACATATTGTATATCTGGCCTCGTAATAGTGAGGTAGAGAAGACGTCCAATGAGCCTTCTAAACTGCTATTCATCGACCGTGGGGCTTTCATCTGCGTGATCCAATCTCAATTGTTGTTCCATCTGCATTCCACACGGCTTACAGCCTTCCATTCCTGCGTCTCGCAAAATATCTTGGGCATATTTGCGTTGACTCATCACGACTCCACTCCTCGAACGGGCTATTTCAATGCCTATAAAATACTTCAATGGTCCAAGGTCCTTTATGCTGAATCTTGCATCAAGATATTCCTTCACTTCTTGAATCTTCCTTTTATTATTTCCAACCAACAAGACGTCATCCACGTATATTAATGCAGCTACAAAAACTTCTCCTTGCTTGTAGACGAATAGGGAATGGTCTGCACGCGATTGCTTGAAACCTACTTCGATCAAGGCTCCATTAAACTTCTCGTACCAAATTCTCGAAGCCAGCTTGAGTTCGTATAATGACTTGCGAAGTTTGCAAAATCTCTCCACCTCACCCGTGGGCTTGTATTTTACCTTGTACACCCATTTTGAGTCAATAGCTGATTTTCCTGGTGGCAACTCGACTATTTTCCCAAGTTCCATTCTTCTCGAGCGCTGTGATTTCCTTCTGCATAGCTTCCCTCCATTCTTTGATTTTAACAGCCTGAGAATAACTTCATGGCTCTATATTCGAGTCAATGGAAGCTAGAAAACATTTGTGAGCAGTGGAGAATATATCATATGTAACATGATTAGTTAAGGGATATACCGTCGAAGTTGCCGAGTTGGGGTCGGGTCGAGTGTGGTCAATGGAGCGCGGTAAGTCGACATGATAATCTCGTAGACGAGCTGGTTGTCGCCTCTCTCGCATGCTGCGATGATTAACTTCTTGTGTAACTTTTGTTTCCGTCTCATCCACACTGTCCTCTGTCTCAATGACTTAGATATGTGAATCAAAATGGAAGTCATCTGGCTCACGTAATCTGCTCCCCTCAATAACTCCTTCATTCTTTTCCGAAGCCATGTCATATGGGAAGACGTCCTCAAAGAAATTCACGTCTCTGGAAACATGAACTTTCTTACTCTGTAGATCGAATACCTTACAACCCTTTTGGCCCTGCGGATATCCTATGAAGACCGACCTTCTCCCCCTTTCACCAAACTTGTCATGCTCCTTTCCTATATTCTTCACATAGACCAAGCACCCGAAAACCCTTAGACTTTCATACTCTGGCCTTTTCCCGAACAAGATCTCATAGGGTGATCGGTTAGCAAGAATTTTAGAGGCCAACCGATTAATGATGTGTACTGTCGTAAGTACACATTCCCCCCAGAAATCGATTGGAAGGTTGGACTGAAACCGTAGGGCTCGAGCAACTTCCAAGATGTGCCTGTGTTTTCTCTCAACAACCCCGTTTTGTTGAGGTGTGTACACACAACTGGTTTCAAGAAGAATTCCATTTTCAGCGTAATATTCCATCATTTCACTCGATTGGAACTCACCTCCATTGTCACTCCTTATTCGTTTAACTCGCTTTCCAAATTGCGTTTTAATCATATTGCAAAACATTTTGAGGTATACACTTGTTTCAGACTTAAACTTCATCAAGAAAACTCATACCCCTCTACTAAAATCATCGACAATTGTAAGGAAATAATGTGCACCAGTAAGAGAACGAGTTTTATATCTGTTGAGGTTTGATTTATTCCGAATCGGAGCCCCGAGAACTAAAGTACGATATCGGGAATTTTTACAGTATGGATGCCAAAACCAACAAGTCTAGGAATAAGTATATAGACAATGCAATCAACAAGAAACAGATTTTCTCTAATAAAGCTGAAATAAGCGAGAGGAAATGGTTAGGAAGTGGTATGAAGGAATCTGCGTTGTCGGTTAGAATCAATCCCCCCTTCTGCCGTGGACCTGGAGAAATATTTATAGAGGTTGGAAACGGTTGAGGTTCCGAACCGCCTTTAACGGCTCACGTCCGTAACTGCTGGGGTGGTTAGTTGATCGTGGGGACATGGCAGCTCCGATCTTCTCGCGAAGTGGCTGTGTGGTGGTTTTGTTGAGATAATCTCGAGGTTCAACTCGTCGAACTTCCCCCTCTACTTACTCGGTCGGAGGGAGCCTGGAGAGGGTCGAATCGAGCTGCTTTAGAAGTAGTTCGGGTCTCGTGCTCACTTCGAACTGCTCACTTCGAACCGAAAGTCCCTCGTGTTGAGGTCGATAATTGGCCAGCGCGGCATGAGTTCGGTATCAACGCCTGGGCCGGGTCGGATCTGGTCCGGACCTCTAACAATAGCCCCTTCGACTCGACTTATCTGCTTCTGGAGTGATCAGTGGAGTCGAAAGTCAATGGTCCGTCGTACGGGAAAGTTTCCCAGGTTGTGGCCCTTCGTACTATTTTGGCGAATAGCTCGGTATTCGTTCGGGGTACCTTTTAGGTGCCTCCGGGCTTCCAGGACCAATTCCTCTGTGAGGGTCCTGGCCCGTGCAACCCCATAAAGCTGCTACGAGTGCCATCGCCACGGGCCCGAATCCGCGACATTTATTTTGGACAGTTCGGGTTCTGCCTCAATAATTGCTGGCCACCTGGTTAGCCCCTAGTGAGTTAGACTCGTGTTCGTGGGGTCTTTATGTGATGTGTGTTCGGACGTATCAGTCCGGCACAGATGGTTTTATCGTCAAACCGATGTTGTTCGATCTGTTTTAGGGGTGCGTTTGTTCGTGAACTGCTTTTGTCGAACTGCCTTTGGCGAGCTGCCCTTGACGCGTTTGAATTTTGGGCGGCAAAAGGTCAGTGGCAGTTATGTAATTACCGCGAAGTCCGGGTGTGGTTTTGGAGAAGTTGAGGGGTCGTTTCGAGTTAATAACCATCGTTTGGGAACCGCGTTCTTCACTTTTCCCAAAGCTTCTTCTCTCTCTTGTTTTCTCTCGACACTTGCGATTTCCGGCGAATACATTTCTGGTTCTCCGACGTCCAAGATTCGTTGCGACTGTGATTCGGCGAGTGATCTCCTCTACTTCTGTTTTCAGGTAAAGTTCTGGGCATTCTTCTTTATTTTTGGTATTTTCTCTTTCCCCTGGTCTTCGTGATCCTTGCTCCGCCTTGAGTCTGGTTTTTGATGGGGAGTTGGGCTGACCGCGGCTCGCGCTCCCTTTCTCATTTTCTTTTAGGTTTATTTAAACGACGTGTTGATTTTTTTAAAATGAGTTCTGGACCCCCTAAGCGTGAGGGCTCGGCGCCCCCTTTTACTCCTTCGCCGTCTAGGGCACCGGATGCCCAAGATTTTGTGGGGCCGGACTGGAGCCTGCTATTTCAGGGGCCGGAGTAGGCTGGACCGAGTGTGGGCCGGGCGGTGCTGAGTTCTGACTCAGACTCGGCGGACGATAGGGTCCTGGCCGATGCGTTCCGAGGGTTGGAACGAATGTCTTCCGGCGGGAAGGCCGGTGGATCGGGTCGGACGGCCAAAATCGAAGAATCTGATGAGGTGGCGAAGGAACCCAAGGTGGTCGGTGATTACGTCCTCCCGGAGGACTGGCGCACGCATCGGGTGCTGGGCGCCGTGTCTACGGTTACCAGGGAAGCAGTCCGAGCCCTTGCCGATACAATTCCGATGAAGGATGTGCGGTTTTGCGTTCCGCGCCAATCGAACCGCTGCTTCGACACTCCCCCAAGTCACGTGGCCTTCTATACAGCAGTACTGGAGAATGGGGTCGGACTGCCCGTGCACCCCTTTTTCTCAGAGGTGCTAGCCTCTTACAACCTTTCTCCCTTCCAGCTCGCACCGAACTGCTGGTGCCATCTGGTCGGGGTGTTGTTGATGTGGATGGATTTAGGGTTAGGGTGCCTGACGGTCCGAGAGTGGCACTACATGTATCGCTTCAACCAGTGCGCTGACAATCACTACTACTACTTCACCCGGTGGTCCACTGGGTATTCCACACTGATTAAGAAACCTCCGTCGAACTCCCCGGGCTGGTGGATGAGTTTCTTCTACCTCAGGATGAATGAGGAGCATCCTGAGTTCATTCGACACGGCGGTGTCCCTATTCGTGGGTTTCTGATTCCCTGCGGACTGGTTTTGCTTCTTTTCGACCTTATCTGATATTGTAACTCTTGTTCGCAGATCACCCTCGTCCGGAGCTCACTCAGGAGGAGCAGGCCAGAGTCGACCGTGCTTACGATATCACGATGGGCGATAGGGAGTGGCCAGTGGTCCAGAACGGGCATTTCGTTACCTCGATCACGTACCTCTCCGCGAAGGGGGAGTTGTACGCACTTCCGGCAGAAATGACCCGCCGCCGCCCTCAGGTCCCTGCCGACCGCATCGCCGCTGCTCTTCGGGATAAGAAGAGGGCAAGGGAGGAGGAGGAGTCCCGTCGCCGACCTCCGAATCCGCCGAAGCGCACGGAGGTCGAGAAGCCGCCGCCTCCACCGCCTCTACCTCCACCGCCCTTTAAGCCCCATGACTTGGTGCTGACCGGGACCTCCTACCAGGAGGCTCCGCCTAGGCCCGATGACCGGGAAAGACGGAAGGGGAAGAGGTCGGAGGAGTCCGACCGCCGTAGCCGCCATCGCTCGGGGGACCATGGGCCGAGGCATGAGAACCCCGACAGGATCGTGGTTCCTGCGGCGAATCCCCCGGACCCGGTCGTGGACTCCTTCCTGGTCTGCGCCCGGCAGATCCTGATAAACCCCGCGGGTGTGGATCAGGCCGGGACCGCCCATGCGCGGCTGGCGCGATACCAGCTCCTTCAGCTTCAGGTTCGAATAGCGTCCCATATTCTTACACTTGTCGCTATGGTGGTCCTCTCTAACTTCTACTGTGGTTTACAGGCCCAGGTGGAGCTCGACGCCATCCGCCGAGAGCTCGACATTTTCGGTGACAACTGCGTCGGGGAGATTTACGCGCTTCGCAAGGAGCGCGACTCCCTGAAGAAGTATGTCAACTCGATCAACGAGAAGCTCAACGCAGCGGATGAACGGGTGGCCGAGGCCGAGGCGAGGGCTGCGGCGGCGAAAAAGGAGGAGGATGCGGCGATGGCCAAACTTGAAGATGTCCGGAGGGCCCTCTCAGCTGCCAAAGCGGACTCGGCGAGGCTGGTTGCCGATCTGAAGTTGAGTAACGACCAGCTCATATCTCTTGATGCCCGACTAAAGGCTCAACGCGAGAGTTACTTAGCCGAGGTGGAGAAGTATGAGGGGCGAATCGCCCTCATGCAGACAAGCGAAGGGTTAGACTTCGAGGCCCTTATCGCCTCCCCCCACTTTGCCGAGACGTACGAGGTACGCTTTCCTTAAATTATCGATGATTCGAACTAGATGTACTCGTCTTACCTTCTTTTAGACCCTCTCCGAGCAGGTTGAAAGCGAGGTCCGGGAAAGGATTGCTCGAAAGTTCCCGGACCTTGATCTCAGCATCCTGGATGAGCCTGAGCTGGAAGAGGAGGGAAAGGAGCAGGATAAAGAGCTCGAGCAGGAGCAGCATGTTGAACAAGATCAGAAGCTGCTCGAGGATTCTTCTCGGGGAGGTGATGGTCTGCAGGAGCAGTCCGGGCCGACACCTGACCAGACCTCGAATCAAGATCCCGGCCCTACTCCGGACGACGCCGCTGCCGCCTGAACGACTTTGACTTCTGAACCTTTTAATTTTCTTGTTCGAACAATTTACTTTTCCGCACTGTGAATGTTTCAATTTCCCTACAAATAGATGCTTTTGTTTTGCTCTTGAAATATCATTCTCATATACCTGTTCGAATTAGCGGTAGTTGGAATGTCAGAGCGTTGCTTCTCCGATGTTTAAGTTCGTGTTCTCAATCGAATCAAATCAGAGTCGCATAGGGTTAAGTGCGTTTATCTGATTCGAGTTCGATTCATTACGCCGTTGGTGGCTTGTTTGCCTTATGTTTCTGCGAAAGGAATCGTGAGAGTTTGGGCGATGCCGAAGCATCGCCCCTCCGACGCTCAAGTCAGTAATTGATTAAATATAAGTTCAAAAGATAAAGTGGAAGTGCATGATTAAGATTTTATTACGGAAGTTCGAAATAAAAAATGAGTAGACAAAGCGAAACAAGGCTGGAGAGGCGTATCTATGCAGTCGAGCTCATTTGACCATAGCTGCTTTAGAATTAGTACTTCTTCAGGTGTTTGATATTCCAGCTGTTTCCGATCTCCCTCCCATCGTGGCTCTCCAAGTGGTAAGCTCCTCGCCCCACTACCCTGGTTACTTTGTAGGGCCCCTCCCAAGTGGGTGCGAGCTTTCCTTGGCTTTGATCTTTGGTGTTCTGGAAGACTCTCCTCAGTACCCAGTCTCCTTCTTTGAAGGTTCTCATGCGAACCTTTTTGTTAAAAAACCTTTCGACCTGCTTTCTTCTTCGTGCCATGTTGAGTAATGCCCGGTCCCTCTTTTCGTCGATTAGCTCCAGGTCTTTGAGTAATTTTTCATAATTCTCCTCCTCTTGGCAGGCCTCAACACGTAAGCTGTCGCCCCGAACTTCTGCTGGAATAACAGCTTCTTCGCCGTAGGCCAGGGCAAATGGGGAGCTTCCTGTTGATGTTCTGGGAGTGGTTCGGTAGGCCCATAGGACACCAGGCAGTTCGTCCACCCATTTTGACTTGTGTGTTTCGAGCCTTTTCTTCATCGTAGCCATGATTATTTTATTTGTCGACTCGGCCTGCCCATTAGCTTCTGGGTACCTTGGTGTTGAGAACACAAGCTTGATGTTGTATTGGTCGCAGAATTCTTGTACTTTTCGTCCTGTGAATTGCATTCCGTTATCCGTTCTAATCTCTTTCGGTACCCCGAATCTGCAGAGGATGTGAGTCCATAAGAATTTGATTACTTCTTGCTCTCTTACATTGGCGAAGGCTTCTGCCTCGACCCACTTGGTGAAGTAATCAGTGGCTACTAGAATGTATTCCTTCTGCCCAACTCCTTTTGGCAGCTTTCCTACTATATCAATCCCCCAAGCCATGAAGGGCCATGTTGCTATCGTTGCGTGGAGTGGCTCTGCATGGCTTTGATTTGTTACTTCGAACTTCTGACATGCTTCACAGCTCCGCACGTAATTCTTAGCGTCCTTCCGTAACGTCGGCCAATAAAATCCAGCCGAGATGACTTTATGGGCCAGCGGCCTAGCCCCTTGGTGGCTTCCGCAATCTCCTTCGTGGATCTCCATGAGGATCACCTGTCCTGCTGCAGGTTCGAGGCACTTGAGGAGTGGTCCTTCGATCGACCTTCGGTACACGTTTCCATCGTGGATTGTGTACTTGGCTGCTAGCTTGGTCAGCCGAATTGCCTCGGTTCGATCTTCTGGCATTTCTCCTGATTCCAGGTATTTTAGTATAGGACCTATCCATGACTCTCCAATTGTCAGGTCCATGACTTCTATTTCTGGTGTTGCTGGCTCTTCGGCCCAGGATATCATGATGGGTCTGCTTTGTTTCACTTATTTCGAGGAAGCTAGATTCGCCAATGCGTCTGCCTCGGCGTTTTCTTCCCGCGCTATGTGTTTTACCTCGCAGTCTTCGAACTCTTCCCTCATCTTTTGGGCCAGGTCGTAATACTTTTGCAATCTGGGCTCTTTAACCTGGAAGTGGTCCTCCACTTGCATTACTACTAATTGTGAGTCCCCCTGCACCTGTAGGCGGTGGGCTCCGAGTTCTTTCGCCAATTGCATGCCCCGTATTAGTGCCTCGTATTCCGCTTCGTTTTTTATAGCTTCGAAGTTCAAGCGGATTGCTCTTTCAAATACTTCGCCCATCGGGCTTCGGAGCATTATTCTTGCCCTGTTCCCGTGAACGTTACTCGATCCGTCCACCTGCAGCACCCATGGCTCCGCGGCCGCCTCTCCAACTTCTAGATTCGCTATCTCCTTCTCTGCGTCAGCTTGGAGGTTGCCGGTGAATTCGGCAATAAAGTCAGCCAATACTTGTGACTTGATCGTAGTCCGTAGCTCGAACTCGAGGCCATAACCTCCAATTTCCACCGCCAATTTTAGCAATCGACCTGAAAGGCTCGGCTTCGAGAACACGGTTCGCAGCAGGTAGGATGTAACCACCTTGTTAGGGTGAGACTCAAAGTATGGTCTCAGCTTGCGCGATGTCGTTACCAGTGCCAGTGCCAGCTTCTCGAGCACAGTATATCTTGTTTCTGGATCGAGCAATGGTTTGCTCGTATAGTGGACTGGCCGTTGCTTTCCAGCGACTTCTTTCACGAGCACTGCTCCGAGTGCATGTTCTGATAAGGACAAGTAGAGCAGCAATGTCTCTGCATTTTCTGGTTTCGTCAGGAGAGGCGGGCTGGCGAGGTAGTCTTTTAATTGCTCTAGTGCCTTCGCGCAGTCTTCCGTCCATTCGAACTTCTTTCCCTTTCAAAGGACTTGGAAGAATTCGTGCATCCTGTCCGAGTATCTGGAAATAAAGCGGCTGAGAGCCGCCAGCCGTCCTATCAGCTTCTGGACCTCCTTTGGGTTTCTCGGATGCGTTATTCCTCTGATCGCCCTGATCTGGGTGGGATCTGCTTCTATCCCCCGTTTGGTGACTACGTGTCCCAAGAATTTGCTGGAGGCTACTCCGAACGTGCACTTCGTGGGGTTCAGCTTCATTTTGTATTTGTTGAGGATCTCGAACGCTTGGCGCAAATGGTCGACGTGGTCGCTCGCGGACTTTGACTTTACGAGCATGTCGTCTATGTAGACTTCCATCGTCCTTCCGATAAGTGGCTCGAACATTTTATTCACGAGCCTCTGGTAGGTCGACCCCGCATTTTTGAGCCCGAATGGCATGACCTTATAGCAGTATATCCCCTTGCTCGTCATGAAGGCGGTCTTCTCTCGATCCTCGGGGTGCATGAGAATTTGGTTGTACCCTGAGAACGCATCCATGAAGCTAAGTAATTCGTGCCCCGAAGTGGCATCAACAATGCAGTCGATGTGGGGCAGCGGATAGGGATCTTTCGGACATGCTTTGTTTAAATCGGTGTAATCAACGCAGACCCGATTCTTTCTGTTTTTCTTCTTTACTACCACTACATTGGCAAGCCATGTTGGGTATTTCACTTCCCGGACGGACCCTATATCCAACAATTTTTGTACCTCTTCGTTGATTGCTTCATTCTTTTCAGCGGGGAACTTTCTCCTCCTCTGCTGCACAGGCTTGTGGTTCGGATCGACCTGTAATTTGTGCGTCATCACTTCGGGGTCGATGCCGACCATGTCCCTGTGCGACCATGCAAATACATCTTTCTCCTTACTGAGAAAATCAATCAGTTCGGCTCGAATCCCTGGCTTCAACCCAACCCCGATACTCGTCTTCCTGGCGGGATTTTCCGGGTCGAGCCCGATCTCCTCTGTCTCTTCCGACTCCTCAGCGGGTGGAAGGGGCTCGCTCCTGTGGAAATGCTGCTGAGTGCACACCGCCTTGAAACTCGCGTAGTAACATTCTTTTGCAGCGTTCTGTTCCCCTTGAATAGTACAGACTCCCCCAGTCGTCGGGAACTTGACCACTTGATGGAAAGTTGAGGGGACCGCCTTCAACTGGTGCAACCAAGGTCGCCCTAGCAAGGCATTGTAAGCGCTAGGGGCGTCTACGACCATAAAAGGTATGTCGTAGTGTGCCCCCCCCCCCCACAATATGTTGGGAGGACTATTGTCCCGATTGTCATCTGGAAGCCGCCGTTGAAGCCGATGAGTGGGGTTTGAGAGCGAACGATCTTCTCTTCTGGAATCTCTATTTCCTTGAGAGCGTGCATGAACAGGATGTTCGCCGAACTTCCATTATCGACCAGGATCCTTCTTACAAGGCAGTTCGATATGAGCAGTGATATCACTAAAGCGTCATCATGGGGGTGGCTCAGCCCCGGTATCTCCTCGCTCGTGAATTCAATTGGATGGTGGTTCGGATTTTTCTGCGGGGCCACGGCCTCCTCCCTAGTTAGCCTCCGGGCTCGTTTTGCTGCAGATTTAGTGATTCCGCTAATTTTTGATCCCCCGGTTATGCAGTTGATAGTGCAAACTGGGATCGGTGACTTTGGCGCACCTGCTCTTTTGGGGCCCGGCTCATCCGCGCGTTTGTCTCGGGTCCAAGTCTTTTTCCCCCGATCCGATAGATACTCCGCCAAATACCCCTTCTTAAGGAGTTCCACCACTTCGAGGCGCAAAGTGCGGCAATCCGCTGTGGTGTGTCCTTGATCGTTGTGAGACTCACAGAATTTCTGAGCGTCGCGTGCAGCTGGGTCGGCCTTCATCTTCGGGGGCCATTTCACTTTCTCTGGCATTCTTCGAAGCACATTCTGGACCAGATCTGCTGGTACGATGGAGAGTGTGTACTCCGGGACGTATGGCCCCAGATGGTTAATCTGGGGTGGCTTGCTGTACGAATGAGACCTCGAAGGGCGCCTGTCTCTCTGCTCCCTACGGCCCTCTTCCCGTGTATTCGGCCGCTCGCTGTTTCGGCGTGCTCGGTGATAAGGTTCATCTTCTTCCCATTTGATGAGGGTCCATGCACGGTTGAGAGCATCATCCATCGTCTGGCATGGATAGATGGAAAGTTCGCGATACAGATCGGAATCCACGTCGAGGCCCTTGGTGAAAGCCCGCACAGCGGTGCTATTTGGGCAGTTGGGCACTGCAACCAGTTCTTTGTTAAACCTTGATAGATATGCTCTCAGAGGCTCCCCCGGTCTCTGTATCACGGCGTAGAGATCGTCCGGATGCTTGTCGAGGCGCCTGCTACTTGAATATTGCCGTAGGAACAGCTGGTGTAGTTCGGCAAAGGTGGATATTGAGCTTCGAGGCAGGTTTATGAACCATTGTAAGGCAGGGCCGGTCAGGCTCGATCCAAAACTCTTGCACATGCACGCCTCCATTAAGGCGCTTGGAATTGCTAGTGCCAGCATTTTCTGCCGGTAAACCGCAATGTGGTTCTCTGGGTCCGAAGTTCCGTCGTACAAAATGAAACTGGGCGGGGCGAACCTGGCCGGAAGTTCGGCCCCAGCAATATCTGGTGAAAAGGGGGACTCCACATAGCTCTCCCTCGGTATAGTCTTCTCTGGTGCCGGGAGCCCTGGATCCTGAATAATAGGGATTCGAGGTGATCAAATCTCTGCTCGAACCTACGTTCGATTTGCTTGACAGCCTGCAATTCAGCTTGGCTCAACCGATCGGTCCGATTATCAAGAGCCGGAGGGCCTCCCGGAGTCCTCTCGGTGGTGGTCCCTTCGGTACGGTCAAATTCGGCCTCCAAATTCCTGGCCGGGTTGCCAGTGTATCTTTCCGTACTCACTGGCTCCACTACTATTGGTTGTCTATTGTTCTGTGACTGCAATCTTCGGTTCTCCCGCTCAAGGAGTTCAAATCGTCTTGCCATTTCTTCTAGTGCGTCCTCCGTCCTTCGCACCTGGGTTACTAGCCTCGAGACGTGAGGATTATCGAGGACGTCGAGCGGCGGCGGCAGAAGTGCTATTTCTTCTAGCGGGGTGGTGCCGAACTCCCTCATCAGGTTGTTCAGCGCCCCTGCCGGATTTGGGGGCGTGGGGCCCCTCCACCTGGAACAGGGGCTGGTCCCCGCCCTGGTGCTGTTGGAATTCCCTGGCCTGTTCCAGCCGGAATCCCTCGGCCTCGTCCTGCGGCCGGCGCGACTTTCTGGTTGCCGGCTCCTTCCTTGGGGGTTTTGTTTGCATTGTCCGCCATACCTGTAAAGAGAAAAAGAATTCGTTCCCGGGCCCCACGGTGGGCGCCAAATTGTTGAGGTTCGATTTATTCCGAATCGGAGCCCCGAGAACTAAAGTACGATATCGGGAATTTTTACAGTATGGATGCCAAGACCAACAAGTCTAGGAATAAGTATATAGACAATGCAATCAACAAGAAACATATTTTCTCTAATAAAGCTGAAATAAGCGAGAGGAAATGGTTAGGAAGTGGTATGAAGGAATCTGTGTTTTCGGTTTGAATCAATCCCCCCTTCTGCCGTGGACCTGGAGAAATATTTATAGAGGTTGGAAATGGTTGAGGTTCCGAACCACCTTTAACGGCTCACGTCCGTAACTGCTGGGGTGGTTAGTTGATCGTGGGGACATGGCAGCTCCGATCTTCTCGCGAAGTGGCTGTGTGGCAGTTTTGTTGAGATAATCTCGGGGTTCAACTCGTCGAACTTCCCGCTCTACTTACTCGGTCGTAGGGAGCCTGGAGAGGGTCGAATCGAGCTGCTTTAGAAGTAGTTCGGGTCTCGTGCTCACTTCGAACTGCTCACTTCGAACCAAAAGTCCCTCGTGTTGAGGTCGATAATTGGCCAGCGCGGCATGAGTTCGGTATCAACGCCTGGGCCGGGTTGGATCTGGTCCGGACCTCTAACAATATCCACCCAAATATCGCAATGCAATAACTCAAAACAATCACGGGTTTGAATAGTACTTGATGGAAAAGGAATCCCAGTTTGTTTGGCTCTTATGCAAGAGTCGCAAACGTTACTACTAATCTTACAAATGCCTTGCAGTTTGTCCTTTGAAGCATGTCCCAGCCTCTTGTGCCATGTATCAGCATCGACAACACAAGAAAGAACAAGACAATCATTGCTGACACGCTCCAAAAAGTACAGACCACCACACTCTTTACCCGCTCCAATCAGCTTCTTCGAGGCTAAGTCCTGCATAACATAACCATTTGCATAAAATATTAGAGCACAATGATGTTCTTTGGTCAGTCGGCTAACCGAGAGCAAGTTACACTCAAAACTTGGAACATGAAGAACGTTGTTTAGTGTCAATCCATTGTGTAGAGTGGCATTCCCAATCTTACTAACTGCCGTCTTATCTCCATTGGGTGTTTTGACAGGAAGGCTATTTACTGCATGCCTTCCATGTTCAAGAGTACCTCCCTTTCCAATAATGTGTTCCATCGATCCAGAGTAAATAATCCATGAGGTTAAAGGTGTAGATTCCTTACCAGCCATATGGACGGATGCACTGGAAGTGTTAGCGCCGTTGTTCAGCAACTCTTTTAACTGAGCCAACTGGTCCGAAGTGAATCCTTGGAGCATGTTAGGGTCAGCAGCGTTTCCATTGACGTGTGCCGCCCGATGCGCAGAGACCTGCTTCCTTGTGGACTTGCCTCCTTCCTTTCTCCAAGATTTATTTCCCTTCCTGTCTTCTGGATATCTCACGATCTCATAACAATTCTCGATCGTATGCCACAACTTTCCACAATTCCCACACTGTGGGGGTGATCTCGCATCTTTGTACCCTCTCGCTTTTCAGGAAGTCCTTGTTTTTGGACTTGGAAGGCAGCTCTATCAAGGGTCAGCTTTCTAGAGCTGGTGATCATCCGTTGGCGTTCATCTTCTGCTACAAAATGGTACGCTATCCCCAAACTGGGTAAAGGTGTCATGCTTAATACTTGGCTTTGAATGGTGTTGAAACTATCATCTAGCCCCATCAGAAACTCATATATTCGCTCTTATTTGTTCAGCAAAAGATTTCCCAACATCACATGTGCACTTACCGCACGTACACTTTGGTGTGATCGTGACAGCGTCGATTTCATCCCATATACCCTTCAACTTGGTGATAAGCTCATTTTTCTACTCACTTATCGCAATGTTTTCTCTTTTCTTTTAGGCGTTTTTGTTTATATTATCTAATAATTCGAGCATGAATGTGTAGTGGAAGGTGTTATGCTTGTGGTGGATGGTTTTGCAGGAAAAAGTGATAAAAAGTGAATAATTGGTCAAGGAGTTGAAGGAATTCGCAAAAAGAAAGCATTTTGTTTCGACCGAGTTGGAGACTAACTCGACCGAGGTGAATGGAAGCAGCTCGACCGTGGCGAAGGACATATCGACTGAGGTGGAAGGTCGAGGCAAGATTGGAATTGAGCTGAAAAAGATCGAGGTTGAAGATTCATCTCGACCGAGTTGAAGACTACCTCGACCAAGGTGAGTAGTTTATCTCGACCAAGACGGAGTTTGCCACGATCGAGGCGGATGTTCAGAAGTTCAAATTCGCACGTTTTGAAAATTGAAGAAGGAAAGATACCAAGTTGCTTCAAGGGACGAATTTGGAGGAGAAAATACCAATCTTTACCACATCTTGCCATCCAAAGCCTTAACCCTATCACTATATAAACTCATAATTAGTTCAGAATTGGAAAGGGCTAGAATTTTTATCTTTAGTTTTTAGCTTTATTTTGAGTTATTGAGAATTCCTCTTTACTTTTATTTGTTAACTCTTTACTGTTTTTAATGCAATGTTTAAATTTCTTTGCAATGAATTTCTTTAATATGTTAGGCTAGAACCCTAAACAGGTTCTAGGGTTTCTCAATCTGTGATGCATGTTTAGATTCAATTGTTCAAACCCTTAAAATTAATTTAAATCCTATGTTTTATTTTAAATCTATTCTCATCGAAGGATCGAGAGATGAAGATTGAGGTAGGTTTCAGTTATTAATCGAAGGACCGAGAGGTGAAGGTTAGTAATAGGAAGTTAGGATTTAATACTTTTGATTATTTGTCCAACAAAGAAGATTTCAATTGTAAGATTAATCTGAATTTTTATGAAATTGATTAACTTTGTGTGTTTGAGACCGAGAGGAGATAACCACTAGTTAATAATTTAGGATTTAATTGCCCGACCAAGGAATTAATTCCACATTAACAGATTTTCCACCAAAATTATATTTTCTGGGTTTGAATACTTGTTTCTTGCATGTTGATCAGATTGGTAGAATTCCCTGGAATCTGTGCTTTTTAATATTTGATTTCTCTCTTTAAATTTATCTGTTTTGAAAATCCAAAACCCTTTTTAAAATCGATTTACCCAAACAAAAGTTTTGAAAACCAAATTCAGTATATGATTTCCTTCGATGCACTATCCCTGTGGGTTCGACTACCTATGAGGTTTTATAAATTTATTTGCTCTATGCTATGATTTGTATGCAGATTTAGCATCGATCAAATTGGCGCAGTAACTGGGGTTAGTCAGACGGCGAATCATTACTGGATTATTTGAAGAACCTCTGGATTGGGTTGTATTTTTTTGTGATTTTTCGAGTTTGGTGTTGTTTTTCTTTGTTTTTGGGTCTGTTGAATTTTTTTAGTACGCGTGAGTTTTTCTGAGTCGCGTCTGTTTCGACCGAGGTGACTCTTGCCACGGTCGAGGAAGAACGCCCATCTCGACCGAGGTAACCTTCACCACGTCCGAGGTCTGCTGATTTTTTTTCTTTGGTTTCTCCACAGGTGCATGAACACGCGGAACAAAGGAAAGGAACTCGAGCCGTTCATACCAGAAATCGAGGCAGCTTGTAGAAACAACAGAAAGAAAGGAAATAGATAGAATTTTGAGATGGATCAGAACATTCCAGAAGCCCCTTTGCAAAACTTGCAGAACATGACTCCAGAAGAGGCGAGACAGTTCTTTAATGAAGTACAGCAATTGAGGGTGCAACTTCAAGCAGCCCGGGCTACTTAGGCCGAACAAGCCGCAAGATTGGCAGAATTGGATGCAGCAAGGAATGATGCGAGACAGGTGGTGGTGCCACAAAGATCCATTCTGGACCGATTCCTTCCACAGCAAGAAGAAAGAGGATTCAGAGTTGGCATCAAAGCCAACAACTTCGAGCTGCGCACAGGCCTGATTCAAATGGTGCAGCAAAATCAATTTGGGGGGAGAGCCGTGGAAGATCCATATGCCCACCTCAATCAATTCATAGAGGTGTGCGACACAGTGAAGCAGAATGGAGTCCCCCAGGACATGATCAGGATGAGACTGTTCTCGTTCTCACTCAGAGACGAGGCGCGGTCTTGGTATGCTGGACTAGACAAGAGTCAGATAGGGACATGGGAGGAGCTTCGAGCAGAATTCCTCACCAACTACTTCCCACCGAGCCTGTTGCTGAAGAGGAAAGCCGCCATCACCACTTTCAAGCAGCTTTATGAGGAATCACTCTATGAGGCTTGGAAGAGATACAAGGAGCTTTTGAGACTCTGCCCTGGACATGGAATTGATCTTGAGATGCAGGTCTGTCACTTCTACAAAGGCCTGACTCCACAAATGAAGCAGTTGGTGGATGCATCTTCTGGTGGGGTACTGATGAAGAAGATTGGAGTAGAGAGTATGAGACTTTTGGCGGATATGGCTCTAAATAGTCACCAATGGCCAACTGAAAGACAGATTCCAGTCAAAGTTGTGGAAGCCAAGCCAGAAATTGATGTGGTTGCGGAGGTGAAGAAGCTCCGAGAAGAAGTTGAGAAGTTGGGAATAACGAAAGTTGCAGCTGTTACTACTGAGCCAAGCATGACGATTGTTCCGGTGGAAGCTGACTACATCAACCAGGGAGCAAGCAGTTTATCTGGAGCTGTGAACTCGGAGGTAAATTACATTGGCGGTGGTTATCAAAATAACTACCGAGGTAATCAGGGGTATCACTATAACCATGGGCGATTGCACCCTGGTTTTTCTTATGCTAACCCCACTACTGCAGAACATCCTCCGTCTAATTTTGATGTAGGTACAGGAGGCGAGATTGTAGAGAGGAAGAAGTCTGTGCTGGAAGAGACACTGGAAAATTCATCAAGAGCTCAGACAACAGATTCGACAAGGTGGAGAATGAAGTGAAAGGGATGGCTAATCATATGCAGTAGATGACGAAGCACTTGCAGATGCTAGACACCCAACTGAGTCAGATTGCCACTACCTTGGGGAATCAACACAAGCCGGGCCAACTTCCGAGCACGACGAAAACAAATCCAGAAAAGGAGAAGTCAGTTAATGCCATCTCGCTTTGATCTGGAAGGAGATACAAAGGCCCAAGCAAACCGGAAGGAGAAGGAAGTGAAGCAGAGGAGGAAAATCTCGCAGGAGACCTCTCTGTTTCGACCGAGACAGAGAGTACCACGGTCGAGGCAGAGAGGAGCAGCCCGACCGAGGCAGGAAGCAACACGACCGAGATAGAGGAGGCCAACCTGGCCGAGACAAGCTAAACACGGTCGGTGCAGAAAAGTAGCAGCACAGTCGAGATGCATGCATCCCGATCGAGACAGAGAGTCAGGCAGGATGAGAAAGAGAAAGAGGACAGAAGAACTGATCCAGTTACCCCTATGCCTTTCCCACAAAGATTCGCAAAGAAAAGGGAGGATTCTAAATTCAATAATTTTGTTGATAATCTGAAAAAAGTAAATATTAACATTCCTCTTATTGAAGCTCTCATTGAAGCTCTCAGGGAAATACCAGGATATATGAAGTTCCTCAGAAGATTGATAAGCGAGAAGAAGCAGTTCATGGAAAACGAAACTGTAAGGATTCATGAGGAATGCAGCTTACTCCTACAGAAGCAGATCCCGATCAAGAGGTCTGATCCAGGATGCTTCTCGATACCTATCGAGATCTGAGGCAAAGAGTTCAGGAATGTGCTGTGTGATACCGGGGCTAGTATCAACTTGATGCCCTGGTCCATCTACAAGAAATTGGAGATTGGGGAGATGAGAGCCACCACAATTACTCTTCAGATGGCGGACCGATCTGTGTCCAAGCCCAAAGGTTGTTGAGAATGTCCTTATCCGTGTTGGTCACTTGATTTTTCCTGCAGACTTTGTCATCCATGAGATGAAGGAAGATGCTAACACCCCCATGATCTTGGGTAGAGAATTCCTCGACACTGCTGGAGCCCTGATTGACTGCAAGAAAGGAGAGATAACTCTGAGAGGGAATGACGAGTCCATAACCTTCTGCATAGACAAGAGCAAGAGGAAGGGGGAGTGCAACCAGATCACTACTACTACTATTTAAGCAAAAGAAGATGATGAGGGAGATGAGACGCCGGAAGAAGAAGAAGCCATCCGTTGGGAACGAGGAAACGAAGTAGTGAAATCAGCAATTAAGCTGCGTCATTCCGAGTATACCACCATCATTCAGAACCGCCGGGTCTTCATGATAGATTCAAAGGGTGGTCGACGAGTCTGGACTCGACCGCCTTGGTGAGCTAAGCTGAGTCGACCCACGACGGTAACTAAGGCACTGAATGGGAGGTAACCCATTGTATTTTTGATTTTTCATTTGATTTTAATTATTTTCGAATTATTTTTATTCCTGTTACTTTCACTTTGGCTTTATAAGTTTTTTTTAAAAAAATTTTGAGGTCTGTTTCGACCGAGGTAGAGGCTGCCACGGTCGAGACAGAAGTCCGAGATGTGGGATACTTCGACCAGAAGAAAGTCAACAAGAAGGCTCCACCTCGACCGAGACAGAGATTACCACAGTCGAGATGGAGTGCTAGCAGCCACAAATCCATGCCGGTCAGATGCTTGAGGAAGGAGATAAAAAGTTGGTGTCTGAGACCAACAATTGAGGTATAGTTTCGAATTCTGAATCTGACTTTCAAACTTATTCCCTCCGATTTTCGAATAAGTTTGGGGGGATGAAGATTTAAGGGTTGAAACTATTTCTATCTTTTTATTTGCTTTATTTAAATTTCTGCCTAGGAAATTTTTTTTTAGAAGAGAATTTTATTTGATTTGAAGTGGGAACTTGAGCATGATTGAACCTTAGGACTTGAATGCAAGATTAGAATTGATTGACTTAAGTTTGCATTGATTGTGATTGTGGTTGAGAATGCCTATGAATGTAGAATACCGCAGGATTACTTGTTTTGATACTTGCATTGGCATGAGTTGGAGAATGATTTGATGTTTACTGTGGAAGAAAAATTTGTCCCAAGTGTGAGTTTTGAGCCTTTAATTCGATTGTGAGTGTGTCTGCATGATTAAGTTTCTCTAGAACTTGCTTTGTTTCTTCTTCAAGACTGCATAGTGTGCACAAGGATAGAAAATGATTTTAGGCCATCTTTGGTAGCCAATTTATCCCAAACACTGTCCCTTATAATGATTTATCCTTTGTTAGCCCCTTTGAGCCTTACTTCATTTTTTTTTTGTCTTGTCTATGAGATTTTTATGATATTAAGGAGGTTTTTGTCTTGTCTATGAGATTGTGGGAGAATTAAGGGAGGAATATTTGTGAGTGGATTAGAGACTTCTATAATTGGTGTACAAAAGAAAGGTTGGGCTCTAGTAAAAGAAAGAAAAAAAATATGTTACATGTTGTAATCCTTATAAGCTCAAATGTTTAAACAAAATTATAAGAGCATAAAAGGATGTGTGAAAATAAAAAAAAGAGCTTGTTTGATTTGTATTATAATATTTGAGGAGTTGGGTGGATGAAGAAAGATAGTGATTTTGATGTGTTGAGAGTAGCTAACTCAATATTTTCTTTTTAGTCACTTGGCCATATTTCCCTACCCTTCACAAAAAGCCTACGTTACAACCAAAACAAAAGTCCTTTCTGATTCTTAAATTGTGTGCACAAATAAGCAGTGGAGATTTAGAATATTTGCAAGCCTATGGTAGAGCTTGATTTGCATGACTTGTGTGTGATCTCATAATTACCCTAAACACTTGAGTGAATGAGCGATACACTATTCCCAGTGAGTCTTCCATGGTTTACGGATTTTCTGATCCTTACAAGTGCTGATGTTTTGTGGAATTACGAGTTTGAATGTGATGAATCTTATGAGGCATTGCACTTCTCTTCTGCTTGAGCTTTGGATTCTTTCTTTTGGTGATTGAGGAAAATCAAGTGTTTAAGTTCGGGGGGATTGATAAGCTCATTTTTTTACTCTCTTATCACATTGTTTTCTCTCTTCTTTTAGGTGTTTTTGTTTATTTTATTTAATAATTTGAGCATGAATGTGTAGTGGAAGATGCCAACACCCCCATGATCTTGGGAAGAGAATTCCTCGACACAGCTGAAGCCCTGATCGACTGCAATAAGGGGGAGATTACTTTGAGAGGGAATGACGAGTCCATTACCTTCTGCATTATGGTAAGTGCGCATTGGCCTAGATTTTGAGTGATATTAAATAACCTAAACACTTGAGGGATGAGTGAAACAGATTTTCGTGTGAGGTTCCCCTTTGATGATTTGATTGTTTGATTGCGGTCTTGATTGTGCATTGCATGTGGATGATTGTTGCTTAGATTGTTTAGGGACTTGTGAGGCATTGCACATCTATATCTGCATGTTGGTTTGATTTTCTTTCTGTGGATTAATCGAGGATGATTAATGGTTTAAGTTTGGGGGAGTTGATAAGTTCATTATTTCGCCAACTTATCAATAGGTTTTTGCTCATTTAGTGTTCAAGATTGTGTGATAATCATGTTTATTTGAGCATCGCATTGTTTTAATGTTATATAGTAGTTTGATGGTGAAAAAATGCAGGAAAAATGGCTAAGTGTTGAGAATGAACGAGAGCAGGCCAAAAAGGCTCTGTCTCGGCCGAGGTGAAGCCCACCAAGGCCGAGATGGATGCCCGGGGTGAAGCAGACCTCGACCCATGAAAGGATCGAAGTGAAGGCTTTACCTCGACCGAGGTGAAGTCCACCACGGTCGAGGTGGATGGTCGAAGTGAAGAATTTGAAGGCCGAGGCGAGGACCTGGGGCAGATGGCTGACTCGACCGGGGTGAAACCCACCACGGTCGAGGTGCGTCTTGTTTTGGTGAAAGTTTGAAGAATTAAAGCCCTCTTTCCTTGTATATTTTTCTACCATGTGGGGATTGATCTTACTTCTATATAAACATGTGATTTTTGAATATTATTTCTAGGGCAGAGTGGGATTTTATTTTATTCTGAAGATTGGAGAAATTGTATGAAGTTGAATTGTTTCATCAAGACTCCAAGATAATCAATGCAAGTTATTATTTCAGGTTTTATTCTTTTCATGATGTTTATCTTTATGATTATGATGAACTAACTCTTTAAATCAGATTCTAGGGTTTAAAATCTATCCTGACTACATGTTTTAGATTAATTTATTCAAATGTCTTTCCTTGACTGATTTGTGGAATTCTGTGTTTTGAATTAAGCCTAGATTTGTTGGCCACTTATTTAGGTTATTAGTTAATTAATTTGAGACTCAAAAGGTGAAAATTAGTTAACAGGAAAAGAATTTCACAATATAATTATTTATTCTTGTCTTAAAAAGAGGGAATTAGATTATAGGAAAAATCTGATGTTTTCTGGAGTTATCGAATTATTTCTTGAGACCGAAAGGATAAAGGAATTTCGATAATCTACTTTGTAAATTGTCAAACAAAGAAGTTTACAATATTTTTCTGATTTCCATCTTTCAAGGAATTAAATTGACATTTGATGAATTTATCTCTACATGATAGGAACGATAGTAATAAAAATCCCTAGAATCTGAATCCTTGCATTTGATTAAAAGACTGTTTAATTACTTTGCTCAGTTTAATTTTTACTCAATTAAAAGATTTGTTTTCTATTTAATTTTACAAGTTAATGTTACAAAATCCTTTCCAAATTCTGATTGCCTCAAACAAATTTTCCGAGAAACTACAATTAGTAATTAGGATTATTCATTATTTCATTCCTCGTGGGATCGATAATTTCATTTGCCGCTATATTATTAGCTCTGCTAAGTCGTTAATAATTTTTTAGCGATCATAGGTCGACAGAGAGCTCGAGGAACTCTGGACTACATCTACTCAGATCTATGGGGACCTTCAAGGATCAGTTTGAATGGAGGAGCAAGGTATTTCATGAGCCTCATTGATGATCACTCAAGGAAGGTGTGGGTCTACATCTTGAAGAATAAGAGTGATGCATTGGAGACCTTCAAGAAATGGAAAGTGCTGATCGAAAATCAGACTGGAAGGAAGGTGAAGAGGTTGCGAACTGATAATGGCCTTGAGTATTGCTCGAAGGAGTTCGAGAGGTACTGTTCAAAGCAGGGTATTGCGAGGCACAAGACAGTGGCTGGAACACCTCAGCAGAACGGACTGGAGGAGAGGTACAATCGGACGTTGCTGGAAAGAACGAGGTGCATGTTGTCTAGTGCAAAGTTACCCAAGTCGTTCTAGGCAGAAGCAGTGACTACTGTAGCTTATTTGATCAACCGGTGCCCCTCGACTGCACTAGGTTTCAAGATACCGGAAGAAATATGATCTGGTCATCCTCCGAATTTTAACAACCTTAAAGCTTTTGGTTGCGTGGCTTATGCAAATATCAGAGAAGATAAGATTGGGAGGAGGGCATTGAAATGCATATTTATCGGGTACCCCGAAGGAGTGAAAGGGTACAAGTTATGGTGTCTCGAGTCGGATATAAGAAAGTGCATTATTAGTAGGGATGTGACGTTCAAAGAGGAGCTGGTTGGAGATCTGGATAAGGGGGCCGAGAAACGAGCAAATGTTCTTGAGAAACAAGGTGGTGCTTCGGAGGAAAAGTCTGACAAGGTCGAAGGGAATAGATCAGTTGCTAAGATTGAGGTGGAGCCGACCAGTGGGTCGAAGAGTGCACCTCAGGTGGATGGGGAGAACGAGGTGGTTCGAGGGTCAGGTGCACTTCAAGATTATAATCTCACGAGAGATAGGAAAAGAAGACAGATAAGACCTCCCACTCGTTTTGGATATGCTGATGTAGTAGCATATGCCTTCGTTATGGCGGAAGAGGTAGAGCTGGATAAGACTGAGCCGAAGAGCTATACCGAGGCCATAAGTTGTAAGGAGAGGCTCAAGTGGCTCGATGCCATGAAGGAGGAGATGGACTCCTTGAAGAAGAAAAACACCTGGGAGTTGGTGGATAAGCCGAGGGAGAAGCAATCGATAGTTAGCTGTAAGTGAATCTTTGAGCAGAAGCAGGAGGTTTCTGGGGTTAGATTCAAGGCTAGACTAGTTTCTCGAGGCTTCACGCAATGGGAAGGTGTGGACTATGGTGAGATGTTTGCACCAGTGGTAAAACAAAGGTTGATCAGTCTGATTTTGTCATTAGTTGCTCGGTATGACATAGAGTTAGAGCAACTGGATGTGAAGACCGCATTTCTGTTATGGAGAGCTGGAGGAAAAGATCCTTATGACGCAGCCCAAGGGTTTCGAGGAAGCTGGTAGCAGGGAGAAGGTGTGTCTTCTGAAGAAGTCATTGTATGGATTGAAGCAGTCTCCAAGGCAGTGGAATAGGCGGTTCGACAAGTTTATGATTCAGTAGGACTTTGTTCGATGTAAACATGACCCATGTGTGTATTTTTGAGGTGAAAATATGAAGACTCAAATTTATCTACTGCTGTATGTAGATGATATGCTGATAGCGAGTTGAGATAAGCAAAGGATAGCCAAACTAAAGGAAGCTCTGAGTTAGGAGTTTGAGATGAAGGATCTCGGTTGTGCTCGAAGGATCCTGGGTATGGATATAGTTCGAGACAGAGCTCGAAAAAGACTCATGTTATGTCAAGAGGAATACTTGATGAAAGTTCTTGAGAGGCATGGAATGAAGGATGTAAAGCCTGTGCTCACTCCTTTAGCAGCTCATTTCAAGCTGAGTGCTGCTGGGAAACTCGACGAGGAGGAACGGGAGCTTATGAGAGGTGTTCCTTATGCGAGCATAGTTGGTTCATTGATGTATGCTATGGTCTGTACGAGACCGGATCTTGCTTATGCTCTCAGCATGGTTAGTAGGTTCATGGCCGAACCTAAGAAAAAGCATTGGATGGCTCTGAAGTGGGTCCTCAGGTATGTTCGAGGTACAGTTGGGAAGAGTCTAGTCTTCGAAGATGATGGTTCGAGCTCGAGGCTCCCAGTCGAAGGGTTTGTAGGCTCGAATTATGCAAGATGTATGGATACGAGGAAGTCAACATCGTATGGAACTGTAATTAGTTGGAGAGCAAGTTTGAGAGGATAGTTGCCTTATCTTCGATGGAGGCGGAGTACATTGCCTTTACCGAAGTGATTAAGGAAGGTCTGTGGTTGCTCGGATTTATGAATGAACTGAGGATTGATCAAGGAAAGATGAAGGTTTCCTGTGATAATCAAGGTGCTTTGCAGCTGGCAAAGAATGATGTTCATCATGAGAGAACTAAGCACATCGATGTGAAGTTCCATTTTATTAAAAATGTGGTGGCAACCGGAGAGGTCGAGCTGCACAAGGTCAATACCCTCGATAATCCTGCGGATATGATTACAAAAATAGTTCCAAGTACTAAGTTTGAGTACTGTCTAGAACTGATCAAACTATTGAGGTCGAACTGAAGAGGAGGTGCCAAGCCGAGGTGATATTGAGCCTAAGGTGGAGAATTGTTGGAGTAGTCTCAATATAACTCGAGGAAGTAGTTTGAGTGGGTCTGAGATTAGGTCAATGTAGTTTGACGAAAGTGGGTCGAGCTGTGTAGGTCGAGGAACTTGAGGAGCAGTTCGAGTTGGATAGATTTGGAAAATATATGGTGCATATCTTGTTTACTTGTTAGACAAGAATTATCCTTATCAATATTAGATTTGGATAGGAATAAATCTAATTAGAGATAGATTTAGAGTTAGATATATCTTACCATATCTAGGTTTTATATTACTTATGTATCTAGGAATAAGTCCCTATATATACCCTTGCTCCTTACCAATTGTAGTTGTTACATATTTTTTGTACTTTCTTCACCATAATAAATTCATCACTGAGGAGGCTTGTAGAGTGGACGTAGAGCTTATGCTCGAACCACTATAAATATTTGTGTTCTTTATTTTCTGTTAGTTATTTGTGTCTACAATCGCTTCAATTCACAACAAGTTCCTCGCTCGATGACCTAGATTTTTCAATCTCATTGGTCAAAATAGAAAGTTGAGATTTCAGCGAGGTGTTTTCATTTACTAAAATATCTTTTAAAGCATGAAACTTTGAAAATTCTTTTGAAAGCTGATCAATAGTAACATCTCCTGAGTCAGAGCAATATGACTCAGTAGTGTCGTGCATTTTTGTTGAACTTGACAAAGTAGAAGTTTCTACCTGTTCATTGGTGACTCCTAGGGCGGATTCCATCTCTTGACCTTCTTCAGCATTGTACTCATCCCCTATTATGGCCATGAACACCATTAGGGCCTCTTCCTCATCTTCTTCTGAGAAGTAGTTCCCATCATCGTAATCGGGGATGTCCGAGATTTCTGTTCTCGTCAGCAGAGCCTTCTTGACTACCTTAGACGCACGTTTCTCAAATATTTGCTTTAGTCTCTCCCTCTCCTCCTTGTCTACGCTTGGACAATCAAATTTGAGATGATCGGGAGAATTTCACTCAAAGCAAGTTCTCAGCGTCCTCTTTGTAAACCGACTCTCTGCTGGATGAGAATCTTCTTTTTTTGGCTTTAGCTTTCAGAAGAAGCTTTTGTAGTTTCTTCATCTGTTCCCCCAGCTCGCTGATGGAGCACTCGGTCTCCTTTGATTGAGATTCACTTGTGGATGTGGTCTCATTTGCTGGATTTGCTTGAGTAGGACGATCGGTGTGGATAGTCTTCTTAGGTTTCCATTTTATAACATCCCTTTTAAAAAAATAAGATACGTCCTCCGTGTGGTTTCCACCCGATATTGCAACTTTCACAGCTTCATTCTTGTTTGCTTGCTGAATGTCCCACTCGTGGGCTTGGTTTGCTCGAGCTGAGCAAACACTTCTTTAGTTGTCATTTTCGAGAGGTCTTTCTCCTTCAATGTTGTGGTTTTCACAAACCAGTCGTCTTTTGGTAATTTGGATATTATCTTCGCATTTAGCTCAGCATTCTTGTAAACTTTGTCCAAACCCCTTAGTTCATTGACTATCGCGTTGAATCTTGCTTTCATTGCTTTGATGCTTTCACCTGCAAGCATAGAGAAAGATTCATATTTGTCAACAACTACCTGTAATTTATTTCATCGCATTTGATCAGTCTCATGTGAAAGAGTGCCTAGGAACTCCCAGAGTTCCTTAGCATTGTCATATTGCATAGCTTCCTCGATGAGAGATTCCGGTAGGAAAGATAGAATAAGCTCATGTGCAATTGGATCCAGATGGTCTCTCTTCTTGTCCTCAATAGTCCATTCCTCGTAGGGTTTCTCCAACATGTTTGGTCCTACAGCATTTGCTCTTATGAAGGCTTTAGCTTTCATGATCTTGATCGGACCTCTCTCCAGGGCATCAATCATCTCTGGATGTATGCTCCGTAACTGGATGGTGGCCCTTTTCTTCCACATTGCATACTTTTCAATGTTGAAGGGAGGAAGCTTTGTAATGTTCATCATCTTTGTATGTACCTAAGCTTAACACAAAAAAAATGCAAGCAAATGGATCTGGTCCTAAGCGACTCAGAAACAGCTAGTCTATAAAGACGAACTGCTCTGATACCACTTGTTGGTCCCCGATCAGAGTGTTTGTAATGTAGCGAAAAGTTTAAAGGTCCTTGAAATTATCTTGCTGAGGTTCAAACTCAGCAAGGACTTGAAAAAATATGTTTTAAGCTCGAGTAGTTCTTAATTCAATTGCAGTTTATACTCCAGCACTTGAGGTGCTGGGTTTCAATTCAGAGATAAGAAATAAAACCGTAAGAACAAAGAGAACACAAGGTTTATAGTGGTTCAGAAAAATGTCCTTCGTCCACTCTTCATTCTGCTGACTGGAATTCACTAAGATTTCATACAAAGAGTTGAACTTGATCACTAGCTGTAGGCAGCACCTCCGTCTGGCCACAACGCACCTTCAAGCGGCTCTTCCAATATCAATCATCTCGACAATCCTTAGAGTGAGGACGCACCTCACAGCCTCCTTGTACGCCGGACTTAGAAGTTTTATAGTTCCTCCTTGAACTTATCCCTTTTGCGGCTAGTGCCCGTAATAATCAATCTTACCGAAGTAAGTTGACTGATAAGTTCTTTCTAGGATAGAAAGAACTCTGAAATAACTCTAGAAGTAAACTTCTAAAATCTCGTGTTGAACACGGGTAGCTTCTGTGAAGCCTTGAAATTTCAGTTTGGTAGAGTTTATGCTTGATCTTTATGTACGTGTCTCACCTCTTTTTTTTTTGCAAATCCTCTGCTATTTATAGTCAAAGATTCAAGACTTTAAATCTTTTGTCCATTAGAGACAGATTGGTGAACACCCAATCTTCTTCATTCCTTTTTCTGAACTGTAAAGAGACGCTTCAAGTCTCCTCTCGCTCGCTCGTTCTTTTTCTGACACATCGACCTTGTCAGAACGGATCTCCAAGTAAAACTAGTAGTCCTTCTGACTTTTAATATGTCAACCTTCAGATTCAGGAGATTCCTTAAACTTCTGAGGTTGTTCGACTTTTGATTCAGTGGACCTTAGTCCATATATCCCTTCTCAACCTCAATTTCTGTAGTTAATTTAGAGTTTTAGTATTTATTTTTCCTGCACTTTTGAATTTCTGTTTTTATTTTAATGCAAGTTTATTTTATTTTAATTATGTCTTTTCCTTTAATTATGTCTAGCTAAATTCCTAGCAGGTTTTAGGGTTTGAATATTATTTTGGATGCATGTTTAGGATTAATTAATTAGGTTCATGATTCTTGTGCTTATTTATAAATTCTAAATTAATTCAAGGACCGAGAGGTGACGATTAATTTAGATGTAAAGCTATTGATAGAATGACAGAGAGGTGAATACTGATAGTGGGATTAGGAATGCATGATATAATCTATATTTTCCGACCAAGAAGTATTAGATTGTAGGAATTGAACTGATTTGCATATGAGATTGACTAATTTGGTGTTCTTGAGACCGAGAGGAGATAGTCACTAGTTAGTAATCTAGGTTATATTTGCCCGACCTAGGAAATATACCATAATTGCAGTATTCCACTTGTTAATTTAATTAGTTCTTGCATGTCATCCGGAATAAGATTTCTGCCCTACGATCTGTGTTTTACTTTAATTGATTTAATTTCCTATTTTATTTTCTCTGCCAGTTTAATTTTACCATACCTGATTTCTAAATTACTCAAAAAATTAATCCGGTAACTGTGTTTTAGTACATATGGCTATTTCCCCACATCATTCCCTTAGGTTTGACATTCGAGTTACAAATTAATTTGACCACTATTCTATAATCTATCTGTTAGAAATGGCAGTGATCATGGTTCAGAGCCAAATGTCCTACTTCTACTCTTCAACCGCGTAGGTTGAAAATTACTAGAACTCGTTACAGGGTGATGTAGCACGATCTGTCGCAATCGCTGACAACTCTTCCGTCCACCAGTTGTATGCGGTCTCGCCTAGTCCATCGTGAACTCGCTCTCTTCTGTCTGATGTGCGGATGCGTCGCGCAACCACCAGCTGGACAGGGTTGGATGGTTGAGTTCTTCCCAAAACGTAGATGTTTGGTTGGGTGGTATTCCGCCGGAGTTTCTCAAGGAGTGAGAAACTTAACTCAAATTCTTACTCAGAAAGTAAGAATTCCGAAAAAAGCTCTAGCAAGTTGCTAAGAGCCTCGTGTATAAGAAACATGGAAAGCTGTGAAAGCTTTTGGAGAGAGAGAGAGATTGCTTAAGATTACTCGATTGAATCGGTTGAGTCGATAACTTCGGTAACCTTCTTCATGTGTGACTAGGTATCTATTTATAGGCGCAGACCTTGAAGAGATAGAGATCTAGCCGTTTGAGATAAATTCAAATTCAACCAACAGGAGGTTCTGACGCAATTTTCTTTTTGCTGTAGCATTGTACGGTGCACTTTGGTGTCAGAACGACTCTTTTCCAATCTTGGTAATCCAAACTGGTATATTCATAAGTAACTTGGTCTTTGTATTTGAGTGAAGCAGACTTGTAGAAACCACCATCTTCAAGTCAGCTCATTAAAAGCTAAAGGCTGACACATTCTCTTTGTCTTTTTGTTTGGTCTCTCATGTTTCCTTCTTCTCTGAACTCAGAAAACTGGTTGCTGATATTTGTTGGCAACCTATCGCTTCCACATGCTTCTGCACTTGTAGACGCCGCTGGCTACGAGACCCAAACTTGTGAGATATCGAGTTCCTATTATAACTCGATAATCCTATACAGGACATTACAAGTTTTTTAGCTAAGCTCAAATATAGAGACTTGTCAGTTCTTTACGTTTTAACTGACACAGTTGTTGGTTTGACACATCCAAACATAAACAAATTAGTTTCTAATTTAATTTGAAATTGGTCTAAGAAATTGTATCGCTCCACTATGAAAAATTGTATTTATCTCACCATTGCATGATTTGCATTTAATAAAATAGTATTACGCGTCATTATTATGATCTCACATTTTTCATCACGTTATTAAACAATAAAATATAAAATAATAAAAATTATTAAAATTTTGAATTGAACTTTCATAAACACGTGGGAACTAAGTAGGTGATTGGTGGAGTGAACGACGTGAACTTAGCGAGTCTCCTTCCCACCTATTTGGTAATATTGCTGCTTCCTGATCTAACAACTGCTTCATAATTTCTCTCCCCCCAAATCAAATTCCCTGCTTCACTCTCAACTCCTAATTTCTTTGAGGTGGTGTGAAAATGGGTGATATTGTGGCATCCAGATCTAGGCGAATGCTTGATAATTTAAAGGCTAAAGACGAGGCTGCGTTTAATCTGTTCAAAGATGGAGTTACGGAATTGGCGTCGACACTTGACAAGATTGAGAGATTGTTGAATGATGATGGTAACAGTAGCAAAGTCGACAACCGTGTGAATACAATCAGGTTTCTTACCTACATCATTGAGGATATCCTCGAGACTTGGGTTTTGTTGATGGATAGCAAGATTGAGAAGAAAAGAGGCATCAAGAGGCTTGTTAAAAGATGTTTTTGTGGGGAGTATGATGGCATGGACATCGCGGGACTCGTGAGTTGTGGAGTAGAAATAGTGAATTCGTGTACGGTTCATAAGGCTGAGGATGAGTTCGAGATTCAGCGCGATGAGGTAATAGAATGGGGGATGGCGAATCATGGGAGTTTCCGATGGACACAGATGGATGAGCATTTTATCGAGAAGAAAGAGGACTTTAATGAACTCATTTCTCGGCTAACTGACCAGGAAAAACAGCATCGGGTTGTCTCGATATGGGGTGTCGAGGGGTTGGGGAAGACGACCTTAGCTAGAAAACTTTATATCCACCCTCCAGTAAGGAGTCATTTCAAAGCCTTTGCTTGGGTTGATCTCAGTCGTCAAAACTATCAAATCGGCAGCCTTGCGCAAGACATTCTGAATCAACTAACTGCAGCACGTGTAGCAGAGGAGCAGAAGAAAGGTTCAGAGGAGAAGAAAAAAGTTTCAGAGGAGAAGAAAAAAGTTTCAGAGGAGCAGAAGAAAGGTTCTGAGGAGAAGAAAAAAGGTTCAGAAGATCCTCCAACCTCCAAATTTACAGATAATTCTGCTCAACCGTCAACTTCAGGTAATAAACTGCGCTTTGAATTAAGAGGTGTGTCATATACCATTGGGAAGCCAAAGGAGTCTAATTTCCAACAAACAAATCAGCACTCAAAAGAAATACTTACGTATGGAGGAAGTTATGGTTGTTGAATGCTAATGGTTGCGGGAATTTGGAATGCCCATTTGCCTTTTGATTTGCTTTGCATCCAAATTCATTAGTTCTTGCTTAATGATCTATCCCTATATTCCATATTAAATTTTCTTTATTTAATAGTTCCTACGCTTTTCATCATAACAAAGAAAAAGTATCATCAGAAAAATGCATATATATAGTTTTTAATTAGATTTATCATCTTATTTCTATTCTAAACTATGGGGGGTTTTCAAGAGCGAGTGAGTGTTGAGTGTGCTTGTGTTCCCTCCTATCTCTTCTGATCTTTATTTTTTTGGTGTCAGGTTTAGAGGGGAAGAAAGAAGGTGAAGAGGAAGAGCCGCAGCCAAAGAGTAGAGAGCAAAGTATGATGGATAAGTTGAAGGGGATCCTGAGACGAGAAAGATGCTTGCTTGTTATTGACGGCATTTCCGAACCTAGTTGGTGGTCGAAAATAAGATCTGAATTCCTCATGGAAGATACGGACACAAAGATTCTGCTAACAACAGATGATAAAACTATAGCCGGCAGTGAGGGGTATGAGCTCAAGGCCCTAACTGAAGAAGAGAGTTGGAAGTTGCTTCAGAAATATGTTTGTCAAGTCCCAGGTTTGTGCCATTTCCTAGATTTATCATTTGGGAATACAATGTTGCATTCGATAAAACTCTAGTTTTGAAAAACATTTATAAAACCCATACATATGAATTAATGTTTTTCAAGTCCAAAACGATATTGTCTACTTTTCTTCGCCATCTGTTGGGTTAGTCTCTTTGCTCTTTTCTTAACCTAAATGGGGGTTATTTGGCAGATTTGGGTGTTGTGCCTAAATTAGGAAAAGAAATGCTGGGCAAGTGTGGCGGCATCCCATCAAAAATCTCCGAACTTGGAAGAATTTTAAGCAAAATTGATTTTAGTGAATGGCATAAGGTGAAAGATGATGTCATGAATGGATGTCTAGATGGGGAAGACGACCAAAATCAACCAACTGCCAATACGTCGAATGACCTTTCATTTCCAAGTTATAATGACCTATCATATTGTCTGAAACAATGTTTTCTCTACTTAGCCATATTCAAGGGGGATGAAGGTGTCGATCAAGAGGACCTATCGTTTTTATGGATGGCCGAAGGCATACCTCCCCCTCAGGAACCCCCTCGGAAACAAGGAGAAGCTGTAATGGACACAGCTAAATTTAATCAACTAGATTTACATTCAAGGGGTATGTTGCAGAGGAAAGTGGATGAGTTGTCAGTGAACAAGGGGTGCAAGCGTATTTTCCTTCCCGATCATGGGCGGGAGTTATTTCTGTATAACGGACACCAAGAAGGTTTTGGGCTCAAGGTAGTGGACTTTTCTGATGGAAAGCAACCTAGATTTGACTCCTTGTCTTTGGACTATGAAACCCGAAGATTAGTGATTCATTTCAATGAGAAATCATCAACATGGATACATAATTATATAAATCTAACTTCTAGTCTTCGTTCTCTCCTATTCATCAACTCAAGTCAGAAATATGTCGATTTTCCCGTGCCCCATTTTGGGAAGTACAAATTTGAGGAGTATTCACTACTTAGAGTTGTGCATTTTGTGGGGTGCAAATTTGAAGGCAGAAAGCTACCTGAAGGCATAGATGAGCTTTCTAACCTGAGGTATTTGGGTGTATTATACTGTGATTTGGACAGACTTCCAACATCTATAAGCAAGCTAAGGAACCTACAGGTTCTGAATGTAAGAGCTTATGATGATGCTAGAATCACAATACCGCATG
>JAPKLW010003487.1:0-15654 GCA_026898455.1 Plectranthus barbatus
AGCAAGTATCTACTGGGGAAGGGAAACTTAGCCAAATTTCCCAACAAGTATGTATATGAAGATACATACTTCAGTCTCTAACTATTACAAAAGAGTGTCTTCAGCTCCACTCCATCTGCTACCTCGTACTCTACTCCAAAGCTTCTTTTAACCTGTATATTTTAGAAATAATGCACGGGGCTAAGTACAAATTGTACTCAGTGGACACATGCCCGAAAACATACATATATCATGGTTTTACATCAGGTCACACATGGGGTTTTATGTTTGAAATCGAGAATGAGCATGCTCTATACAGCAGTTAAACTATCAACAAATAATTATGTGATTGGGAGGTGGCCTCCTACCACAATTACGATGCTCGTCCGAGTAGGGCGCAACCCCTAGCATGTCAGCATCATAATGCACTAACCCGTGGTATCTCTTTCACTACCAGGGCACGATCGTTAAAGACTCCCAAAATGCAGAGTCAACATCCATGTTGAATACGTTTGATGTTCTTCTCTAAGTGGGGTTCCTCCACAGAGAGGACAGAAAGCAAACACAAAACAGTAGGCAATGACAAAATAGTTAAAAACAAAACATCATTTATTTCATGCTTGATTTGTTTTGAAAAGAGAACGTCATTTTGACTTTAGTTTGACCCATGATATATGAGAAAGAAAGCCCACCTTAACTGGGTGCAGTAACAATTGGTCGCTCTAGTTGACAACATTTTCCTTGTCATTTCCTATAACATAAGGAATCTAAATAAATTCTCATAGGATAATAGATTAAGATATCTATAATATGATACATCAAGGGATTCTAGACTCTTAATTATTTATGAACATTTCAAGTCTCGAGTCATCAGATAAACGGATATGAAAGAATAATATATCAATTTGGTTTGACTAACAAGGAAGTTAAATATTGATATTACAACACGTGATTCAATATCGAGCGTTATTCAAGAAATGAAGTTCATAGTTCAATTTAATTGAACAAGCTCAAGACTTCGTCAAATGACTAAGCATTACTTCAAAGATTATACTTGAAAGAAGTTACATAATCAATTATGAATCAATGTGTAATTGATCAGGAGTATAAGAACTCATAAATAGGCTTCAAATCATCTCATAAGATGTAATCAAGAGAGTATTAATCTCGGAAACAGATTGAATTTCGATAGAATTTCGATATTCAAAGTTTAACAAGTTCAATTCAACAATTGGCTTCAAGAAAAGTTTAGATTATGAAAGATCGGATCAATCAATCAAAATTAGTTCAAATCAAAAGATTTTAGAAAGAGCGAGAAAGAAAAGAATAGCTCTTTGCATCGATCGATATAGGAGATGTCGACCAAAATTGAAAATGGGTTAAATTGATCGGAGAAAGAAATCTAAAAGTTTGGAAAAGTAATATGTGTTGACCGACACTGGGTGTGTCGAACAACATGAGTATGTCGATCGATATACAATTGTATCGACGAATATGAATATTTTATTGAAGAAAAGTTTGTGTCAACGGACATGAGAAATGTGTCAATCGAAATTGAGAAACAAGCTCGGGTCAACTGAAATAATTTTGTGTTGGTCGACATACAATGTGTCGACCGACATGGATGAATATCGATCGATTTTGAAGGTCGACGAAGGAAGAAACAGAAGATAGCTCTCTGATGACCAACATGCTTCCACATCGACCAACGCAAATCTTGTGTCGATCGAAGCAGAGGCATCTCGCATTCGGCGAAAAATGTAGTTTTCGACTCAAATGGTTATCCGTGCTCGTCCAATCAATTTCCAATAATACCAAATGATATTTAAACATATACAACGAGTCTAGACATGATAGCATCATAAACATCATAAATGTGGTGGAATTGAAACATATGCTCACCATTTTAAAATGGAGCTAAAATCTCAAAAATAATCCAAATGATAACCAACTCGATTCCTAGGCTACCATACGATTTATAGGCTCAATATTTAACATGCTAAACATGCATACATGCTCAAAAGCTCAAAAATAAACCTAGAAACATAATATTCAAACTAGGAAAAAATGGCAAACATGCTTAAAATCAAATATAACTTGCTAGGTTTAGATATACTTCTCGAACACAATAAGATCAAGTAGTCTAAAAGATTATTTGAGTTTAGCTCGATCACAACCTCTTAAACATGAGAAATGGAAAAAATGAGGTTGGAAAATGGAAGAAAAGAGGTTAAAAACCCTAAAAAGTATGTTGTTTACCTTAAGTGACTTCGTCGGAGCTTCGCAGAAAAAAGTTTGGTAGAATTTCTGGAGAAAATGGAAAGTGTGGAGTGTTGTTGAAGGCTGCCATTTATAGAAAGAGTAGAATGGCAATTTCGGTATTACTGAAAGTCAAAAGTTAAAGTAGCTGTCATTTGCTTGTCACATAGATCACCTTGACGTCAACTTACGCCATCTCTACATCTCTTTGCGTCATTTTTACTAGAGACCATTATATTCTTATCGATCAGCGAAATTTATCGATCGATATTATCCCGATACAAAATGTTGGGTTGTCATATATTTATCGTCACATATGAATTAAATCTATCGATTAATAGTTAATTCCCTTCAATAAAATTGAGATGGTAGGGAGTAATGCTCAATAAATAAATTTCCAAATTAAGTTGAACGTGAAAACCTCAAATTAAATCTAATAACAAAATAGAAATTACTAAATTTCTGATAAATAATTAAAATTTACGAGGGGTGTTACAAACAAATCTTTTGGTTTTTGGATTTACTTACCAATTGAATGATGGGCAACGTGAAAAATTCGAAGAAGAGAGGAGGGCATAGGGTTTCTTGAAGTGTAATTAGGAATGAGAGCAGTGCACATAGAGTTTGTTGATGAGATAGCAGCGAAAAAATTTAAAAGAAGAGATGATGGTGTAGGAAGAGACGAGGTCGCAGATAAAATGAAGAGAATGTGCGGTCAAAGATGAAGAGACAAAGATGCATGCACAACGATGAAGACGAAAGGCGGCGAGTGAGAGAGGGAATGAAATTGGGGAATGAGATGAAACCCGATCAAATGCAAGGATTTTATGGAATCCCAGATGGTGGGTTTCGGAATCATTTCATTCCTTGATTCCGAAATCCACCAACCAAACAAGGCCTAAGTATATTATTAACCTAATTTTTTAATAGAAATATATTTATTTAAACTCATAAATTTACATGTTTCTGGAAAAGTTTAAATTCACAATTTCTTGATCACATGTAAAATGTTTTTACCACTACATTCCGAACAAGTGACTTAATATCATCTCTTTATAGATTAATTTTCCAGTAAGAGTTAAATTCTATTGAATTAGAATTTAAGAGATAAAGAATTTAGATTTTTTTTTACCCATTTACAAATGATTCCCCAACCACAGAAAATTCATTTAAAAATACGTGATGGTCCCGATTACACTTAAAAAGTATGCAAAAGCATAAATTAAAAAATGTGGGCCTAGTTAATTATTACCTAACTCTTGATGAATCAATGTCACTTATAAAATATTTAGGCCAAACAATTGTTATTGATTAGGTTCAGTTCGGTGATACTCTAAAAATTGTCTGTTGTTGGGTTTCAAATAAGGATAATGAAAGCAGTAAAAGAGACAAATGTTTTATAGTGGCTCGGATGTCAAAAGATCATACATCTAGTGATAACTCTCTTAAAGAGTTATCTTATTATCTTTTAGTTATGTTTTTTGCGTTTAATTTTAGCCATTTAGTGTTAATTTAGAGTCTGTTGTTGTTGTTTTTTAATAGGTATACATTAATTTTAAACACACAAACTCACTCACACACCCAGATGTCCCTCAGGAAGCTCAAACATGTGACCTCTCAGCCACATGCAATGTGCTTTAACCACTACAGCCCGAGCAAATGGACGTCTTATGTTGTTAAATTTTCTTAATGTTATTTTTGTGTCGTTTATTTATGTTTTTGTTCATTAACAAGTTTTTGCAAGAAAATGTGAGGATTTCCACAGGTTTCTTTATGCTGGAGCTTATGATTCACATTCTGATCGAAGCTATGCTAGAGCATGGAAATAGCTTAGAAGCAGTCTGGATCTAATATTTGTTGGGACCACTTCTAGACAAAGGGCATCCATTTTTTTAGATATTGTCTACAAATCTAGACAAGTGTCGCTGATCACTGCTATTTTGAACATATTAATTATAGAATAGTGATGCAAATAAATTTATAAACCGTAAGGTTGTCGAACCCACAAAGACTGTATAACGAAACTATCCTATGTACTAGCCATAGTTTTCACACCACAGTTGTTTGAGCAAATCAGAATAGGGTTTTGGTTTTGGAATTTAAAGATAACAATGCAGAAAAGTAAAGGGTTTTGAAAAACAATAATTAAAGATTCAGATTCCAGGGCAGATAATCAAATCATCAACATGCAAAATTCATCGACTCAACAATGGAGAATAAATCAGATTCAAATGAGTAAAATTCCGTGTTTGGAAATTAAACCCTAGATTACTAATATGTGACTATCTCCTCTCGGTCTCAAGAACACAATATTAGTCAATCCCAAAAATTATCAAATTTTAATCCTACAATTAATTCTTTCTTTTGAGACAGAAAACAATTGCAATCAATTTCCTCTTCCTATTACCAATTTTCACCTCTCGGTCCTTCAATTAATAACTACAAACCTAGATTCAAACTCATCTCTCGATCCTTCTTAAATTTAGATTCGATTAATTAAGTTCAGGAAATTAAACCATGCTTTAGAGTTGAATCAATTAAACATGTATCAGAAGAGATTATCAAAAGTCCTAGAACTTGTTAGGGTTTCTAGCCACGAATCATGCTTAGAAACAAAGTAAACATTTGATTAAAATTATAAAATACCTTACAAAGATAATAGGAACCTTCAATGTCTTGGAAAAAACTCCAATGCTATGAAATTCTAAGTAAAAGTGAAGACTATTTCCGAGCGCTAATGAGTCGGTATTTATAGAGGAGTGAAAACATATAAACTAGGTATTAGACTAAAATATCAAAAATATCCAATTTGAGCAATTTTTCCTTATTCGTCTTTTGTGTCGATCGACACAGTGAGTGTCAATCGACACACATGCATCATTGTCGATTGACCTTTCTTCAATATTCGTGTCGATCGACACGATGTGTGTCGATCTACATGCAACATATATGTCGAGCCCCTCTTCTGCCTTGCTTCTCGATCGACATCCGACCTATGTGTCGATCGACTTACTCTCTGTCGGTCGACACAGAGGTCATGCTTCGGGATTTTGGCGCATCTTCCAACTCGATCGACTTCCTGTGTCAATCAAAATAGTAACTCTGTCAAACTCGGCTCTTTTCACATTTTGACCTCTTTTAGCCTAAAAAACCTACAAAACTTATCATAACAAGCATAACATCCTTTACAATACTCTCATGCTCGAAAACAACTAATAACTTGCACTAAAACAAACGAGAAAAATATGGATAAGTGAGTACAAATACGAGCTTATTAGTCACCCGATAGGAGTTGCTAGTACCAGAAGGGCAAAATGGGAAGCCACGTGTGGGGGTCGTATGTGAGAAGAGTGATCATAAAGGGGAGTTCAATCATAGAGGAAAACGAGAGAGGAGACACACGAACATGTACACACTTTTGGGGGAGAATTCGATAGAGATTTCTTGGAGAAGCGGTGAAGCTCTGTGCACGAATGAGAGAGTTCCAGCCAGCTCGAAGACGCATCTCTTGGGTTTTTACACTTTGAATTATATTTTGTAAAAGTCACAAGTAGGATGGTGATGTTTATAAGTTTTATTTTATTTTTAGTTTGATTATAAACTAAATTCGCAGCACTTGAGTTGTAGACATCCTTTCTAAGCTTGAATATGTGTTAATGTCTAGTTTTGTATGAATATGAGTTTGATCTTAGTTTTGGTTTGTTTGAACTCTTGGGCACGACAGTGATCTAAAGTTATTCCACTTATTTAGACTGAAAAGATGGATAAGTATGCGAAAACTAGGATCAACCATGTTTGTTGTGTAGAAATATGAGGAAACGTGACTTATTTGCAAACCCATGTCCTGTTCTGAGCTTTTGAACGTTCAAAGATGTTCCAGGCATCAAATACCTCAAAAGTCGTTGGTGTAGTTACAAGAAACATGGAAAGACAAACATTGAAAAATCCAAAGCTGACTGCTTTTGACGATGAAGTGCAGAGATGTAATGCTTCCTCATCAGTGATGATGGTAAACACTTCAACCGTGGAAGAACAACTAGCAAGCATGAAAGAGTTAGTGAAAATGCTATCAAACAAACAAGATCAAAGCGCCAAGATTGCAAGGCTTAGGAAATAGAAAGGGGAGGCAAGTCGTACGAATGATGATGAATGTGAAGGAAATAATGGCATGGAAACACCACTTCAACAACAAACAAGTGATAAGGCTAAATCCACTTCTAAAGGATTACAAGTTTCCTCTAATGTCTTCATTCAAGTGGGTCAACTCAAGGAATTCATTGAAGGAACCTTGAAGACAAAGTTTGAAGAAAGTTCTAAGCCATCATTGGTTTACTCCAAGCCGTACACTCAAAGAATTGACAACTTGAGGATGCCCATGGGCTACCAGCCACCAAGATTCCAACAATTTGATGGAAAAGGAAATCCGAGACAACATGTTGCTCACTTTGTTGATGCTAGGTTTTTGTATACTGCAAAGCATTATGATTGATATATCGGTAAATAGTTTCGTTTGACATATTGGTATGTCGTGTATACAATAATACATTAGTCTTGTCTGATTAACAAACTATGAAGCGAACAACGATATCCTATTATCTCCTCGATAGGGAGATCATACGGTGTGTAGAAGATCACAGAAGATTGTATGGATTGCTTGACCTAGCGAGATATAAACAGTTATCACAGCTGAGACAGTCCCATGATAGACTGTCAATATAGGCTGCAACATACGCAGTAATAAGCGACTTATCTTGGCTTCTTGGTATGTTGGTGCGTGCGGTACGCATTGATAGGGCCTAAGTTAAGATCGATTCCTTCATCTGATATTAAAGGAATCTTGATCTTGATGACTTTATGGAATCGTAAGCCTAAATGAAGGTACGTAGGTGTATACAAATTGTGTGTCACTTTGAGATACTATGGTGGATTGTTACAATCAAACTCGTATATTTGTATCTTGGGTGGTAGCAATTTGTATATGACTGGAATTGGGTAACCATATCCAGTATAGGATGATGACATTCCCTAAGAAGCTCAAAAGGTTCACTATGTTAAAGTCATGCTGGCTGATTAAGTTCAAGCATAAGTGAAAAAGATTGAGTGGTACTACTTAGGAATAAAAGATATTAATTAATTTTGGAGCTTGTCATAGCTCAAATTAATTAATGAATATTTGTAACCTTAAATATGGGAATATACCGAGCTTATGCTACCTGTTCCTCATAACGTGATAATAAATGAGTAGGTCAGTATTGATTATATGGTGGCATGGATCAATATTAATTAATTAATTATATTTTGGGTTGAATATGAGAATTAATTAATTTATATGCCCTATTTATTATTTGCATACTGGTCCCTGCTCTGGCCCATGTAAAGCTTAAGCCCAGTAAGGATCTGAATTTTTCTATAAATACGGGTTCGACTGGATCTGATTGAGGGAAGGAAATTATGCTCCTCTATCGGTGCAATATCTGGTAGCAGTCCTCACTAGACATGCCCAAACCTAACCGGAACCGGTTGAACCGGCCCGGAACCGTGGCCAACGGTTCGAAATCGGAACCGGATCCGGATCCCTTTTTACAAGGGCCGGTTCTGGTTCAAGATTTTCAACCCGTGGAACCGCCGGTTCCACCATTTTTTATTTTTTTTTATTTTTTAAAAATATTATAAAAAATGTTGTGACGGAGAATGGAACACTAGACCTCATAATATATTCCTGAATGCTTATCCACTAAGCTACAACACAATTATTGAAAAAATTATAGTTTTAAATATATATAAAACCCAACTAATACGAGATAATTATGTGTAATGTTTATTTTTCAACATTTTCTTATATAGAATTAAACAACAATATCCTTAAATACGATATATAATTGTCAAATATAATTAATTTATCAATATATTCTCAAAATTTATATTAGTATTATTTATGAGTTAAAAGAGTTTCAAGACTATCATGTGAATAATGAACAACATATTATTAAATCTAAAATCTTCAAATTTTTTACAAATATTATTTCAAATCAACGAAATTGATTCTTAAAATCTTATTGCATCTTATAAGTTATAATATATCTCACATTACAATATATTGATTGATAATAAGTATAAACTTTAAACATTGCTACTAACTTTAATATTAAATTTTAGATTAATGGATATATATCATATTTATTTATACTACCTTGTAAGAATGTTATTTAGTTTACAAGTATACAATTTAATACAAAGCTTGTACTAAAAAAACTTAAATGAATATACAATGAATTAAAGAGATTTTCATACATGCTAATTTAAATCAAAGGTTATATTATAACAAATGATAGTATATGCATTGGAGTTCAATGAATGATGTTAAAAGCTAACATATATGTCTTGGAGTAATGCATATCATACTCAACTTTATTTAGCATTATTTGTACAATTAAGAGAGATTCAAAACTATTAAGTAAATAATAAACAATAATATAATTTGTTATTTTAATTTAAATGTTATTTAAAGTTTTTAATGATAAGTAAATTATAACATGATTTTTTATAATTATAATTACTTGAATAATATATCGCAATTCATTTTTATAGATGATAAAATAAAACTATCTTATTATTTAATAGTTTTTTATCTAAAATATTATACATATATATTAAAACATCATTTTATATTATAATATATTTCATATTTATATACATAATACATTCATTTATATTTATTTTAGAAACTATATTAATAAATGAATTGTAGTCTAGAGGTTTGTTGCTATCTTTACCTCCTCCAGGTCCATGGTTCGAACCTCTTAGACTATTTTTTTTTAAAAATTAAAAAAGGAGGTCAATGGTTCGAACCTCTTAGACTACTTTTTTTTAAAATTAAAAAAAGAAAAAAAAACGGACCAGAACCAGCGGTTCGAACCGGAACCGTGCTCGAACTAGAACCGCCGGTTTCGGGCCCAAACCGGAACCAGACTCTTCTTTAGCCGGGCCGGTTCAGGGCCGGGGTTTTTGGAACCGCCGAACCGGCGGTTTCGAACCAGAACCGGCCCGTGGCCATGTCTAGTCCTCACCAGATATCTGAATATGAGCGAGGGACACATATCAGAAGATCAGATCTGGATGATTTTTTTATTCTCTCTCTCTCTCTCTCCGTCTCTAAGTTTTGATTTTAATTATTTAATTAAAATCAAGATATTTAATCTTTATTCCGCATGATTAAATATGGAGCGTGAGGATTCGAGGTTTCAATCCATACGCGCAAATTTGCAGACACCACGGATGTAAGATAATATGATAAACCTCGGCTTGGCAATTTAAATATTAAATAGGAGCATGCTAGTGAATAATTGATGTATGACAATTATTTAGATATCCACAGAGTTCCTTGGTTCAGTTGAATTATGTAAACTTTGGTTCATAGTATAATTCCTTCAATTGAAACCTGTAATAACGCTGGAACGTATGGAGATCACTTGGTGAAGCAATTTGTACGTCCTCTTAAAGGAAATACCTTTGATCAGTACACAGACTTGGAACCAAACTCAATCGATGGTTGGGGCAGCTAGAACACGAATTTCTTAATCGCTTTTATAGCACAAGGAGGACTATCAACATGATTGAGCTCACTATCACACATCAATCGAAAGAAGAACCAGTTATTGACTATATCAACCGATGGAGAAACCTATGCCTCAACTGTAGATATCATATGTCAGAAACTTCTGCAATTGAGATGTGTATTCAATGGATGAAATAGGGCCTTAAATACATCCTCAAAGGAATTCAAGCAAAGGACTTTCTAAGAATTGGCTACTAGAGCCCATGACATGGAATTGAGCATGACTACTAGTGGAATGTAGGAACCGCCTATTGAAAAGTCTCGCAAATTTCAAGAAAGAAAAGACTTTCAAAGAGAGGGTGAGCCTTCCAATAAACCCTTGAAAACAGAATTCATGGCAATTAGGGCAACACCTATTGCATTTCAAAAGAACAAAATTAACAAAGAGAAACGGAGGCCTCCACAAGAAAGCATCCCAAGAAAACTAACTTTGAAGGAAATGAAGCAAAAGGAATATCCCTTCTTGAATTCGGATGTGTCGGGAATCTTTGATGATGTACTCCAAGTAAGACTCATCGAACTACTAGAAATGAAATGTCTAGAGGCCAATCAAATTGACGATCCCATATATTGCAAGTTTCACCGATTAATTGGTCATCCTATATAAGATTGTTTCATATTCAATGATAAAGTCATGCAATTAGCTCACCAAGGAAAAATATCACTCGAAGAGGAAGCTTCCGCTGTAAATGTAACCACATTCACATCTCGATTGGAAAAATTTCTAACAAACAATCTTTATAGTTGAGTCATAGGTTTCTCCATCGGTTGATATAGTTTATAATCGTTTATTCTTTCCATTGATGAGTGTTAGTGAGCTCAACTATGCTGATAACCCTCATTGTGCTATAAAAGCGATTAAGAAATTTGAGTTCTAGCTGCCCCAACTATCAATTGAGTTTGGTTCCAAGTTCGTGTACCAATCAAAGACATTTTCTTTAAGAGAACGTACAAATTATTACACCAAATGATCTCCATACGTCCAGCGTTGTTGCAGGTTTCAACAAAGTGAGCAACATGTTGTCTCGGATTTCCTTTTCCATCACATTGTTGGAGTTTTGGTGGCTGATAGCCCATGGACATCCTCAAGTTGTCAATTTGATTGTACGGCTTGGAGTAAACCAATGATGGTTTAGAGCTTTCTTCAAACTTTGTCTTCAAGGTTCCTTCTATGAATTCCTTGAGTTGATCCACTTGAATGAAGCCATCAAAGGAGACTTGTAAACCTTTGGAAGCAGATATAGCCTCATCACTTGTTTGTTGTTGAATGTGTGTTTCCATGCCATTAATTCCTTCGCGTTCATCATCATTTGTGCGATTGGACTCCCCTTTCTCTTTCCCAAGCCTTGCGATCTCGACGCTTTGATCTTGTAACTGTCTCCTTAGCATTTCCACTAACGCTTTCATGCTTGTTAGTTGTTCTTCTACGGTTGAAGTGTTGGCCATCATCACTGATGAGGAAACATTACCTCTTTGCACTTCATCGTTAGAAGAAATCGGTTTAAGAGTTTCCAATGCTTATCTTACCATGCTTCTTCGTGAGTACACAATCGGGTCTTGAGGTATTTGATGCCTGAGACATCCTTTAACTTGGATGTTTGATGAAAAGAAGAGATGTTCCCACTGAGCGCGCCAAAATTTGTATTCACGAAAATCATATTTAAATAAATAAACACGAAATTGAATAGAATCCGATTTAATTTGGATCAAAATTACAAGTTTTGTGGATCCTATCTCTATGGTTCCTTTGATTCTTCTCTTCGAACTTGATGTTTGAGCAATCTTCGAATTCCTTAAAGAGAATTTGGTCTCTTCAATCTTCAAAGTTTTTAGTCTTCAAGTTTATAACGTTAATTTGGGGGGTTTTCACCTCATTTCCAAATCAAACATCGTGTTTGAGGGAAATATTGGAGACGTTGATCTTGGATCTTCTTTGGATTGATCTTCGATCTTCCTTTCCAAGGATTTAATGACTTGATAACGTTATTCGGGGACCGAAGGCCTTAAATCTGAACCAAACGCTAGATTTCATGTGGGTTTTGATGAACACGTTGAAGTTGACGAAGAACGCCTTGATCTTCAAACCTTGAGCTCTTCAAGTTACCCCTTCTTCACTTATGATTTTTATTTCAATTTATGCCTTGTATTTATAGGCAAGACATGGGAATCTAGGACTTAGGTGACCATATTTGATTGGTTGATTGAGTGTTGATCTCATACATCTCATTTTATTGAGCTTGCCACATGTCAGATATTTAACTAGTTAAATTCATGTGGCATAATTTGATTGGCTCAAGTTATTTTCTTGTGTCTACACATGCAAAATCCAGATATCAAGATTAAACTTCCGCATATTCATCGAATCCCGAAAAACCCATTGTTTACATGTTACGAACAATATTCTCTGAACTATAATTCGATCGAATTCAAGAAAAAAATTTGAATGCAAAAAGGCAAAACAAAGTAAACAAAAGGTAAAAGCAACGTAGAGGAAAGAATGGAATATTACCAAGGGGAGAGAAAAAATGAAGCGGCGAAATCAAGCGTTGAGCAATGAGCAACAAATTGTGAATGAGATTTTGTGGTAACGTCGTAGAAAATAAGAAACCCCCCAAACCCTAGCTACCTGCCAAGTTTAGTTGGGCCCGGTAAGCTAAGAAAAAAAATTACTCCCTCCGTCCCATTATATTAGACACGGAGGGAGTGGCACATGAGCCAGGATAAAAAAATAAATAATTGTTTAAAGAAAGATTAACACTAAAAATATTAATAAAATAAAGACTAATTACCAACTTAAAAAAGTCAAGAATGTAGTCAACAACAATAAAATAAGCACTAATCAAAATTGAAGTGCTGAAATTTAGTTTTTGGAGCCTAATTTTCAAATGAAAATTCAGATTTCCCACTAAAACACATCCTATAAATATACAGATTTCCCACTTAAACACTTCCTATAAATACACTTGGAAGTGATCAAAAAACAAAAAAGCGAAAACTCAAAGCTAAATGGGGAAAGCTGGAGATATTTCTGATGCAACACAAAAAGAGATTGTGGTCTTCTTGCTGGAGAATTCCTCAAGCAGCAAACCACTTAGAGGAATTCTCAATGAAGCTGCCTCCAAGTTTTCTTGTTCAAGATCTTCAATTTCAAGGATATGGAAAGTTGCAAAAGAGGCAAGAACAAGAGGTGAGGTTCTGCATGTGATAAACAAAAGACATGGTAGAAAGCTGAAACATGAGGTAAACAATGCTCAAATTGTTGCAGTTCATTATCAAAAAAGAGGTTCAATTAGAGCACTTGCTGAAAGCCTAAACATTCCTAAGTCTACTGTGGAAAGATGGGCTAAAAAGAACCTGATCAGAGCACACACAAATGAAATTAAACCATGTTTGACAGCTCCAAACAAACTGTTAAGATTGAGTTTCAGTTTACATGCCATAGGATATGATAATGTTTTGAAGAAGCATACATTCAAGCCAATAGAGAACATTGTTCACATAGATGAGAAATGGTTTTACTTAACCAAAAACACACATAGATGCTACCTGGCACAATCAGAAAATGAACCACATAGGGCATGCAAGAGCAAGAAATTTATCCCTAAGGTGATGTTCATGTGTGCTGTTAGTAGGCCTATATTTTCATAACAGGGGAGTGTCATTTTTTATGGTAAAATAGGGATGTGGCCATTTATTGAAGAGGTTGCAGCTAAATGAAACAGTAAGAAAAGGGCCGCTGGAACATTGGAGCTCAAACCAATTCAATCTATCACTAAGGAAGTGATAAAAGCTTGTCTAATCAATAATGTAAGTAGTTCATGTTTAGTTTTGTATGCAGTTTATTGTAAATATACTAATGAATTGCTTGTTAATTTTCAGCTTCTTTCAGCAATCAAGAATAAGTGGCCTACATGCTTAAGTAAAACCATATTCATACAACAAGATAATGCAAGACCTCATATCACTAATGCAGATGAAGAGTTTAAGAAAGCAACAAATTCAGATGTGTTTAACATATCATTGGTGCAACAACCACCTAATTCTCCTGATTTAATGTCAATGGTTTAGGATTTTTCAGGGCAATTCAAAGCTTGCAGCAGCAACAAACATGTCAAAATGCAAGTGAACTAGTTACATTAGTGCAAACAAGTTTCAACAGCCTTGAAGCAATGACACTAAACAAGGTGTTTTCATCCCTACAATGTTATTTCCTAGAGATAATGAAAGTCAAGGGTTGCAACAACTATAAGCTGCCGCATATAAAGAAGGATGCATTGTTGATGCAAAATAGTTTACCCAGAAATCTTGAGGTACCAATGGAGTTAGTTAAAGAATGCCTAGATTACTTGAATGAAGTTGGGCATGAAGCAAATGACAAGGAAGGGCTCATTACATATTTGGGGGTTGCATTTTCTTTATTGTAAAGCATAGATAGGATAATGCATGTGTCTATATACTGGGAATTTTTGTAAAGCATATGTGCAGCTATGTTGGGATTTTTGTAAAGCATATGTGAATTTTGAATGCAAATCATAGACTATGGCATGTAATCTTACACCCTAAACCCTACACAGTCTCAAGAAACCACTTCAAACATGGTTAACACATTTCAAATATATAGTGTATCATGAATGTGTTCAATTTTACAAGTTGTGTGAGCAACATTAAATCATTTCAGGACTTAGAACCTATTTTCCCACAGCAGAACATAGAACCAGCCATACAAAAACATAGAACCAACCATCACAGCAGAACCAACCATACAAAACATAGAACCAACCATCATAGCAGAGCCAACCATACAAAAACATACAACCAACAGAAAAATAAAAAAGGAGAGAGTAGACCGAATATTAGGGAACTGAATGTCCCAAAATTGCCGCACGACAGCCACGTACGTCGACTCCTCCTCGAACTTGAGATCCTCCTCTCCACCGCTCAGCACCATCTCCTCGCTGACAAATTAAGAGATCATAAAACTTAATCAATCTGAATCTGAAGAGATATGAAGCAGTACCTTGGATGGGGTGAGCCTTTGATGAGCTGATGGCTATGGGGTAGTCGTGGCAACCTCTGGATCAGCGTGGGGTAGTTGAAATCGGAGGTTAAGACGATGGTTATTGGAGGTTGAGACGACGGTTCAACCGGTTCGATCTTGGGCGGTTGAGGCTGCGCCTGCGGTTGGGGATTTGAAATCGGACCGCGGCAGAAATGGGCGTGACCGGTCCGATTGTGGTCGATTAGAAAAATTAATTTCTTGATTTTGTTCATGGAGACATCGGCGACGTGCTGGTACTCGTCGTTGCAGGTGGAGTTGCGGTTGGACATCGTCATTGGTGAGAAGTGATGGCGGTGGTGGTGAGATGTGTTGGTGCGAAGCGACGACGGTGGGTGGTGAGACACCGTTTAGTTGCAGGCAAAGGGTGGTGAGAAGCGGCGGGTGGTGAGAAGCGACGGCGGTGGTGGTGAGATGTGTTGGTGAGAAGCGACGGCGGTGAGTGGTGAGACATCGTGTAGTTGCAGGCAAAGGGTGGTGAGAAGCGACGACGACTGCGATGGTGATCATGGTGGATCGGAGGCTAGTGGACGGTTGTGAGAGGTGGTGGTCGTGAGTTCGTGTAGAGGATTTAGGATCGAGCAGCGGCGCAGGAAAGATGAAAATGAGAATGAAATTAGATGGGTGGGGATTTAGGGTTTCACAGGGGTAGGGTGGGAATTTGTAGAAAATTTGGGGGTAGGTAGTAATTTTAGGTGTAGTTAATTTTGATTAAGTTGTGTTAATTTTTTGCCAAATTAGGAAA